>PXOD01000430.1:0-68415 GCA_003012165.1 Paramyrothecium roridum
CCCCCCCCCCCCCCCCCGAACTACGTCGATGGTTTGTCACCACAGCGCGCCGGCATCACCACAACGCGCCGGCAGGAGATAACAGCAACAATTCTCTCCGCACTACCTATCCTTAATGATGTCTAAACGAGGAATCGTCTCAAAACATGGAGCAATTTGTAGATGCATAATATCTAAACGAGGGAAAAATCAAACGAGCGTTCTCCTCGATTCGTATACTCGCGTTGCTTTGGGCCATGGTGTGAGGTATGGGCTTCAAATAGTGATATTGCCCGGAGGCTCACTCAAGACCAAATTGATCGGTGACTGGCACAAGGAGGTTTACTTTTTCTTGCTGTCTATGCTATTCTACCTTCTTTTGTCATTGGTAGGCCCTCGTATTCGCTCCGTTGACAGCCGTCAGCCCTAAGCCAAGCTGCATCAGGTTGACCGACTTACATGATGTGGGAACGTAAAATTTCCGATTAGACATGATTTTAAAACATGATACAACTTCTTTCGCTAACAACTTGGATGATGTGACTTTGATCTCGATTCAGATGCAGAATGGATGTACTGTCAAACACAGATCCACCGTTTTGTAGCATCACGCCTGAAGCTAGCTCAGCGTATACGAATACTGCACTCGGAAACTAGGCCTACAATGCGGTCAGACTGCAGGTCATATCACACAATCTCTTCGTAATTAGTAGCTGTGGATAAGTTTTGAGGCGCTCATAAGTAGTGGCTGCAAGTTCTGCTTCTAGTGCTTGAAGAAAGCCACAGGTGCAGCCCAGAATATCAAGTAACCTCCAACTATCTGAAGGGCTGCTTGGCCATTGCATTTGTTTCCATGACGCATCGACCGGTTGTTCATAATTGCACTTGATTACTTCGCTGGCTGTGTGGCAGTATAGTACAGCCCTGAATCGAGGTATAAATATCCTGGGAAACGTAATGGTAAGATTTATGCATCTTCATTCTTTTTCCTTTTCATTAAAAAGGTCAAAACTAGACCATTGTGCATTCGGTTCATTGTTCCAGAGTCTATATGGCTATGCCAACGAGGACTTATCTATTTGCGACTGTTCACTTCACTCTATTTCTCGTAATTCGCTAGTGAGAATTTCTCAATCAATTTCTCATTCGTGCGAGAGCCACCTGTTTGGCCAAAATATCCATGGCTTCATCGAGTAGCTCAAATGACAACCAGCAACGGGCATTAAGCGAATCGCCCCAGGACCCCAGGTTTTCGGTCCTGGGCGAACCAAGGTATAGAAACTTCACAAATTTACCATCAATTGGCATCATGAATGAAATATATATTGGTATATGTCCCCGCTTGTGGAAAGCCCACATGTTTGACACGACCATCATTTTGGTCAAAGCAACTGGTCAGTTTGGTTAGCGTTTCTTTTTACCCTTAGCCGGCCTGATGACACGAAATTGGGCGAGGAACAGAGCCATCTAGTTCTCACTGGGTGGTTTTCTGAACTTAAATCCATCGGGGGATGACGCAATAATCATTGGTAGATAAAGGGGTATCAAGCTACCATCAAGTACACATCATAGTTGCAAATCTGACAAATGCTGAACCAAATAAGTATCCTGCCAGCTCTTGCGGAAATCCTACACAGACTTCCATACTCTCTTCCAGAATGGCGCTTTCTCGCTTGCCCTGTAAGTACCTGTTGGCAAGACATCCTTCCTATCTAGATCCGTTCTCCTCCCACTATCGATGTCGATCTCCGTGCTGCGTTTAAACTTGTCATGTCCTCTCCAATATAGTTTACAAACGACGTAAATCACTGCAAAGAGAGGAAGGAGGATATAGGCATCGACAAAGTTGCCGGCAACGAAGGGAGATAGTGTTGTCCAGCCCTGGACTAGGGCCAAAAAACTGTTCATAAATAAACCAAAGTAGGCGTTGAACGGATACCACAGGCTCTTGAAAGGCAGCTCGTCTGGTGTTCGTCCTTGCACAGCCCAAGCGCGGCGGAAACGGATATGCATGAAGCTGATGCTACCCCATACAAGGAAAGTGCTGACTCCAGACAGGTTGACAATGTATGAATACGCCTTGGCCGCGCCGGTGGAAACGTTCATCATCGAAATTGAACCCACTGCGTTGGTGAGAAGAATGGCCCATATGGGCACGCCCCGGGAGCTAGTCCAACCAATGAAGCGAGGGGCTTTGCCAGACTGTGCCATGTACAGGATCGTGCGCGAGCCAATGTAAATGGAGGAATTAATGGCGGACAAGCAAGTAACCAAAATAAAGGCGTTGATGAGGTGAACACCTGTGACTCATTAGGGAACGGCAATTCGAAGCTGCAGCCTGGGAAAGACACTCACCTCCTTGCCAACCAGCATTCTGAATGGCAATTGTCATAGGACTTTGGAGGGCTTTTGAACCTCCGTTGATGAGGCCATCGGCGTTTGCAGGACAAGTGATGCCGAAGAAGAGAGCAGAGCCCATGTACACAAAGATGATTCGGAAGAAGACTTGGCGAATCGCTTGAGGCACTGCCGTGCCAGGATTTCGGGTCTCCGTTGCTGCGACAGCGACGGATTCAACTCCAGCGTAGAAGGTCGAGCAGAAGACGAAGACAACTGCGACGCCACGGAACCCGTTTCCATTGAAGGGACCTGGGTCGCGCCAGTAGCGAAAGCCTAGAGGCTCATCCTGGCCTACCAGACCGCCCGCGGCGTAAATTATTGAGAAAAAGAAGAACGCCGTCAAGCCCAGAAGCTTGAGGAGCGCGAGCCAAAACTCAGCCTCGCCAAAGGCCTCGACGCCCAACAGCTGGAAGCCCATGAACAGCGTCCAAAGAATGAGGAACCAGCCCCACAGAGGTACTTGCGGCACCCAGTAAGTGAGAATACTGCAAATAACATTGTACTCATTGGCGAGTACAGCTGCCCAGATGATAAAATAATTCCAACCCACGGCCACAGAGAAGGACTTGTCAACCATGCGTTCAGCGAGAGAGACGAAGCCACCGCCTCCGGGGAAGAGAGTAGTGATCTCGCCCAGGGACTGCATGATGAAGAAAGCAATGATACCTTGGTGATACGAGTGTTAGCATTTCGCTTGAGGCACGGTTCGAGCACGTGGATTGAGAAGGGGATCTTCTTCATCTATGGGGCGTCTGTAAAGTGGTAACTCACCGATGACCCCGAAACCTATGAGAAGAGACGCCGGCCCACCACTGTTGAGGGCACCTCCAGAACCGACGAGCAGACCTGGGCCAATAATGCCGGCAAGGGCCATCATCGAGAGGTGGCGGTTTTTGAGGCCGCGCTTGACACCAGAGTTGGGATCTATGGCGCTCACATCGCTGCTGTCAATGTTATGGTTTTCGTCATAGTTGTAGGTGTAAGCAGCCCCGGGATCGGTCTCGGCGGCCAGGGTGTCGTCCTTGCTACGACGAAACATGATGGGCGACACAGAACCGCAGCGCTTGGACAAACGGTTACGCAGATGAACAAAGGTGAAAGGGCAAAAGTCACGAACGCGGCAGAAAAGATCACACCAGCGGCGATATTTGATGGGCACAGGCTAGGATAAAGAGGTGTGGATGAGCTCTCCATTTGACCCGCAGAAGCTTTTTAGCTTCGAAGCAAGACGAAGACCCGGTCAAATGGTCCCCCTGGTTGTCTTTCTATCCTTGCCACCGGATGGTGATGTAACCCCCAATCATCTTCAGCTCCCCAGCTGTAGTTTTGTCGTTGGCTTGAACCGGGTCCACGCTTCTGAAGTTTCTCATCGCGCATGGAAGCCCCTACTTTTGCCTAGATCCCTTGGGGGAAAGGTGGACGTTTGGTTGACTTTGATCCCTGCGTTGTTCGAAGGACCCCCAAATGCGGTCATTCGGGTGGCTGGACGGCGGTGGGCTAGCGGCACTAGCTCTCGATCACGACATTTGTGGCGGAACTCGCCTACAGCGCGCGCAGGGGGGATTTTCCTCCAGGAAAGCAATATACAGCGGGCCGTCGATGGTTCGGTTGTCGGATACAATATTACGCGACAAGATCTGGAGTTCGAAGCGGCCTCGCCTAGACCCAGTCGCCAGGTCCAGGGTTCAACTGATAAAACGTGGACCAAAGCTGACTTCCAGCACAACGTGAACAACGGAGCTGAACGTCCGAGCTAGTATTGAACATTGCGTAAACGTCGTTTCTCATTAGATCTTTGCACTCTGCCATACTAAGATTTATAGATAGAAATTTATCCTCGCTGGCCACCATGATGTACGCATGCCGGAGGGGATGCATGAATGAGGATGTCGAATGCTGCCAGGCATCCGACCAAGAATTGATCTTGGCCCTTCCGCCCTCACTTTTGAAAGGCATTTTACGCCATCCACACGATTTGAGTTCCGCAAAACCCATCGAAAAAGCACCTGTCGCTCATAATTACAATCTCACTCTTACCGCTGCAATGAAGCCATGTTGGCGCAATCGGACAGACGTGCCCTGTGTAGGCCAGCTTTATACCTCCACGCCGCCCAGGACTTCCTCAAAGACCTCGAAGTTGCCTTCGTTCCTGGCGTCGTAGACGGCAAACCAAACCTCCTCCCACCAACCGCCCTGGAACTCTGGCTCCTTCAACACCTCCAGCCAGCACCGCGCCACTTCCTCCCTTGGATTGCGGAAGGCGCCGCAGCCCAGTGCTCCCAGCACCAGGAGCCCGTGGTTCCTATGCGCTGCCATTCTCAAGCAAAGCCGCATCTTGTCCTTGGTTAAGTCCCGCGCCGCAGGGTCGGCGTAGACCAGCTTCTCCACAACCTCGCCGGCCCCCGTCGTGACTGTAGCTTTGCGTGTATCCGGGGCTCGGAGCGCTGCAATGCTGAGCACGCTAAAGACCGGGAGGTCTCCCGGCTCGACATCTGGCATCAGCAGCGCGTGCCCACTTGCCATGTCGGAGCGGATCACGACCACATCCGGCGTGTACAGGCCCATGCGCTGCTTGAAGGGGTAGTGTCGCTTGTGCAGCGAGAGGTAAAGGGAGCTACGGTAGCACAGCGCCTCTTCCTGCGCTCTTGCACCCTTCAGCCAGCCCCCGCCGGGGTTGACGTGGCTGGCCATGTTGAGCACAGCTACGCGACCGGAGGCCGGTGACTTGGAGGAGGCTAGAGCGATGGCAGCATTGAAAGTATCTTCGTTGACGACCCTGATTCTTGCTCTCCCTGAAGGTGCGCGTCTTGGGCACTCGGAGGCTTTCAGGGCCGGCAGTGTTGAGAGATACAGTGCCTCCGACTTGGAGGCATGTATATCAGGTAGGTGCTTCAAAATGTCTGGCAGCACAGTTCTAGTTTCTGTTGCTAGAGCCGCGAGATCTGATCTTTGACGAGTATTGTCTCTTTGCCTCGCAGAAGATGCGCCTTGCGTGCGTGCCATCGTAGTACTTGGTCTAACTTGACTCCTCGAGCTCTTCGTTGCATTACCCGAGAGCCATGAATCCAACGAACTCTGGTTGGGCAGGCCCATTCTATGCTTTCGAAACGGATTGTGTATCTTCACTTCAGGAAGGAATCACACGTTGATACGACTCGAAGGCGGTCTTGTGTAAATTCTGTTCGGTGCCTGGCAGGGTCGAAGTTCGATCCTGGGGCCAAAACCTCTAAGCCATTTTGTCAGCCCCTCTTCAGCCGCCCATATCTACCAAAGAATTCTATACTTTGCAGTGAATCCTAGGCAACCATTCTTAACGTAGCCCGCCATTGAATTAGCGACGCAAAATACATGCCGTGGGGTGCGTCCTTTTGCCGTCCAAGTAACCATATTGTAACTACCTCTATTTCACGCTGAGCTCGGCGCATATATACTCGTCGTCTCGCTGTACGGCTAAGAGTAACTAAACATGCACAAGAAACAGCGGTAAATGAGATTCTCGCATCGTTGGGAAGTAACGACTAATCAAAGCCTAGTATAGGCCATATGGTGAGAGTAAGTAAAGAAGGTTGGGGGTATCATACATAATCTACATGCGAGTTCTACGATTATTATACACGTACATTACATCCTGTAGTTTACGCTGACGTTTTGATGAACCCGTCCGAGACGTTGTCCTCGGGCTCGAATTTCCGTGGTATCAGCCCTTCAGCCATGTTAATGGCACCCTCCATATCGTTCTTGTTGAAGAGGAAGAGTCCCTGGATAGCCGCTGTGCTGGTGCGTCTGTTCGAGGGTAGGCCGTCCTTGTCAACGCCAAAGAGCCCAAGTTCTTCGAGTCGTTCCAGGAATCGTCTTCTTCCTAAATGGTCGCTATCGACGTCACCGTAAAATCGATCCCACATTTGCGCAGCTTGGTATTGCGTCGCTTCGCCAATGCGTAGCATCATGTCGACTCGACCAGGCCTAATGAGCGCGGGATCTAGACGGTCGATGTGGTTCGTGGTTAGAAACGCGATCCGCTCCTCACCGGCAACGACGCCGTCCAGCGCGTTCAGGAGGCCGGAGAAGGTGACAGTAGCTCCGCTGTAGCCGTCTGCGTCTCGCTGGCGGCGATTTACGAAGGCGGCATCCGCATCCTCGAGAAGTAAAAGGCACCTTTTGGGGAGCTTGGTCAAGAGTGCAGCCAATTTGTCGTCTGACATGCCCATCTCGCTCAGGTTGATCATCGCCACGCTGAAATCCAGCTCACCTGCCAGCGCCTGGATGAAAGACGTCTTGCCACTGCCTGGGGGTCCGAACAGCAAGTAGCCCCTGCGGTAAGGAATGCCACGGTCAACGTACCACTGCTGCCTCGCTAGGAAGTCTTGCACGTCCGCCAGTATATGTTCCTTGACGCCTTCGTCCAAGATGACGGAGCCAATCGGTCGCTTTTTCCTCGGATCGCCGAAAACTTGCCAATCCATTCCGCGTGCCGCATAAACAACAGTCTTCCCCTCATTAGCCTCAGCAGCTAGCCTATGCGCCTCGCCAAAAACATGTTCGAAAACGTGTCGGTGCGACCAAAGCGTCGTGAGTTGGACAATCTCGTGAGGTTCGCCAGTGTTCATGTTCGCAGTGTTATGCTTCTCCCTGTTGACGGCGATGTATGCATTGCCAAACTTGACAATGTGCTTCCCATAGCCGGGCTGAAGAAAGAAATGGGTATCCGTTGGTTTGCCAAAACCTCCCGACGTGCCCTTGGTTGATGTCGTGGTTGAGACAGAAAGGTTGTGTATACGAGTCAGGCGGGAGGCGATGAAGCCGGGGTTCTGACGAGGCAAAGAGAGCCATGCCAGTATCCACGGGTATGCAGGGTCTTGCTTGCTGATTTCGACGTTGACGAGAAGGCGTCGACGGGCGACACCGAGGGCCACTACAGCGCCGCGGCGGGCGAAGGCTGCAGCTGCTCCGATGGAGGCCAGCCCGATGCCGCCCGCGAACAGCGGATTGTCGAAAAGCGCATTGAGGCCAAAGATCGACGCTGTTTGTGATTCAGTTGACATCCCGGGAAAGCTGGCGGATTTGTCGCAAGGCGTAAACTGTTGGGTAGGTTGACATCTGAAAATGCATATGCAAGATTACTTAGTAAGCTCTTATCGCCCTATCAACAACCTAGTACCAATCTCAATATGGCATTCAACTCCCAGCATATACATGGCGCAGTCATTGGGAATCAATAATCATCCGCGAGTATCAAGTTGTTGCAAATTACCTGCAGACGTTGCTAGGTCCGTGAATAGGCATCAATATTCCTTGAGCAGAATATGGCCGCGGAAATTGATCGGTAACACGTGGATAGACTCTCGTTTGCTTAGCCCCCCGAAGTCCTCATCTGTCACGAACTCCACTTGCGCTAGCAGCCTCCATTGCTTTCTCCCAAACACCAAAGATGTTGCATGCCGTCCGGAAATCTGCCCGGCTACCATAGGGGCGCTATGCTACGGTAGGCAGCTGAAATTAGACCCCCCGGAATCTGGACGTGGATCACGGTCATGCAGCTCGGGTGAGGACGGCCGGCGATGGACAGGGTTGGGGTGAGATGGGCCAACCAGATGACGTCGTTATCGAATACAGGCGGCAAAGAAGTAGCGAGCAGCCGTTTCTCGTGATTTCTTCATCTGCCACGAGATGCCATTAACCTCGGGTCTTGGATGTTTATTTTTGGCTGGAAAAATACCGCGTTCTGGACCATCAAAAGCGGGTTGCGGCTTTTCTCCCTTTCTGTTGAGCCAAAAAATTGGGCATTGGTGTCAGAGCGGATTCTCAGCAGCGCAGTGTCTGAGCTCTAAAACAAACGTGACGTAACTACTGGAGTTGGAGGGCAAGTATCGCCGAGTCAGAAGGTGAATTCATGGCATGTTTGAAAACGGCATCAATGGGCGATGGAACAATGACCATGATTGCCCTGGTCACGCGTAAATAGCTTACTACAGCATCGGAGGTTCTCGTTGGTGCAACTCGGTCCCAGGGATCGGTGTTCCTCCCGTGAAGTTCCGTCATTCCGAGGAGTCGGCTACCTAAGGGTACGATATTCGGTAAAGTCAATGTCACGTAGGTACTGCGGCTCGCCTCTAGCTCCAGCGATGCGATAGCCTGAGCTGAGCTGACCTTGCCGCGTTTGAAGCCAGGCTTGGCGCCGTCCCCTCCATGACCTTCTGTTTGCTTGTAGGTATTTGAGTGAACTCCCAACCTTAATCTTGTAATCTTCACCTTTACATCCTACATTCCTACACCTTATCTCCCTAATCAGCCTACGGCACGCGCTTTTCTTTCCAAGAGTAAGTCATGATCATCTCCATCGCTACAATGACAGCACCTTGCAATCCTTTCCGTGGGGGTCGACCAAGCTTGCAGAGCTCCGATGCTTTCAAGTCCGCTCAAACAGCGGTGCCAAGTGGCCTGGTCGAAGCGCGCAGGAAGACGCTTGTGAGGCCGCGACGAGACATGGCGTTGCGCAAAAGCTGGCATAGCTCCAGCGAGACGCTCAGGCTTCTAGCTTATCGCTCAGCGGCGCGAGACAAAGCACGCTTCTCAGGCCCAGCTGTTTCGTCTCGAGGCGCAAACAGCCCCTCCTTCCAGATGTTATCGATACGGCCTTGCTTGAAAAACCCCGCGCAGCCTCCCCTCCCCCACCATATCTCTCTTGCTGTACAACACGATATTATCAATTGTTCAAGGCGCCGATTTCGGGTCCCTGTTATTGACCGAGATTTGACAATTGCAGAAATTTCCCCTCTATCTGGTACTTTCTTTCGTCCACTGCCCTTTAAAACTCTTCCTCAGCACCCTCGGAAGCAATTGCTAAATCATTTTCTACCCCAACAGATTCCAACAAACCGCAATCATGGGTGTCACCGATGTTCTGAGCCGCAAGTCCGGCGTCATTGTCGGCGATGATGTCCTGGCCCTTTTCCAGTACGCTCGCGAGAAGCAGTTCGCTATGCCCGCTATTGTATGTTCACACACCCTTTTCAGACGAGTCTCTCGTCAGTTTGTGCTGACAGCCCGGAAAGAATGTTACCTCTTCCTCCACTGTCGTCGCTTCCCTCGAGGCCGCCCGCGATGCCAAGTCTCCCATCATCCTGCAAATGTCTCAGGGCGGTGCCGCCTACTTTGCTGGCAAGGTAAGAATCTTTTTTCGACCCGGCTCATAAGCTTCCCAATCGACTAACACTGGTAAAGGGCGTCAGCAACACCGACCAGGCCGCTTCCATTGCCGGTGCCGTCTCCGCCGCTCACTACATTCGCTCCATTGCCCCCTCTTACGGCATTCCCGTCGTTCTGCACACCGACCACTGCGCCAAGAAGCTCCTCCCCTGGCTCGACGGTATGCTCGATGCCGATGAGGCTTACTTCAAGATTCACGGCGAGCCCCTTTTCAGCTCCCACATGATTGATCTTTCCGAGGAGTCCGTCGACTGGAACGTCGAGACCACTGCTAAGTACCTCAAGCGCGCTGCCCCCATGAAGCAGTGGCTCGAGATGGAGATCGGTATCACCGGTGGTGAGGAGGATGGCGTCAACAACGAGGATGTTGACAACAACTCCCTGTACACCCAGCCTGAGGACATCCTGAACATTTACAACACCCTGTCCCCTATTTCGCCTTACTTCTCTATCGCCGCTGGCTTCGGTAACGTCCACGGCGTCTACAAGCCTGGCAATGTCAAGCTGCACCCCGAGCTCCTGGGCAAGCACCAGGCTCACGTCAAGGAGGCCATCGGCGCCAAGGATGACAAGCCCGTCTTCTTCGTCTTCCACGGTGGCTCCGGGTCTTCCAAGCAGGAGTATCTCGATGCCATCTCCTTCGGCGTTGTCAAGGTCAACATGGACACCGACATGCAGTTCGCCTACATGGCCGGTATCCGCGACTACATGCTCAACAAGAAGGATTACCTTATGAAGTCTGTCGGTAACCCCGATGGCGAGGACAAGCCCAACAAGAAGTTCTTTGACGTAAGTATCACCCAAGAATGCCATTTCTGCGGAAGTCTACGAAATTACATTCACTGACCATCTGTCTTAGCCCCGTGTCTGGGTCCGTGAGGGTGAGAAGACCATGTCTGCCCGTGTCGCCGAGGCTCTGAAGGACTTCAACTGCGAAAACCAGGTCTAAGGAGACCTATTCCAAGTGCCAATGAAATACCGAAAAATGGAATAGTAGTAAAATTGAATAAAAAAATGGATAGAAAGCGCTTTCCTGTCACGTTGTGGTCTCCTTGTGTGTCCCACACGTAATGAGCACTAAGAGTTTATTGTGCCAGTCAATTTCAGGAGTGAGATTGTGTCGAAGTTGAAATATTACAGGCGTATACTCATTTATTAAGGTGACATATCAAGAGAGCCCCCATGGTTGTTGTTCGCTAGGAAACTCGTAGTCGATCCGCATACTATCATACAATTTGTGGCAAACACACACCTGTCCCGTACGTACAAATACCCTCTTCGCTATTTAGGCCTGCCGAGCTTCTACGCATTCGATGCCATGCGACCTTTGCGGTATTTGACCCACGGTCTTGTTTGTTCCGTTAATATCTTATCTTTCTACCATTCCTTGAAACGCTTGGTCGAAGCTATCGGCCCAGAAGTTCCTTCTCGATCCTAGCGACATCCTCACTGCTGAGTTGCTCCGACTGAACCTTTTCAGCCTTTGCGTGATCAAATCTCCACAGTCCACCGGTTTTGTCTGCCTCACCATCAACAGGAACACCAACCACGGCGCCAAGTTCTTTGAGGGTTGAGTCTGTGCCCTCAACTGCGGTGAAGTAGCGTCGTTCCCAAGCCCGATCCTCTGATCGCTCCTTAGCACGCATATCCCGCTGGGCTTGCTCAATTTTACTCTTCTCCACTGATACTGCATCCAGGTCACCAGTCTGAATAACCTCCGCGACCTTGGCCCAGGCACGGCGAGACTCAAGGGGGTGCTGTTTCTCCACGGGAGCGACCTCCAGATCCGTCTGCTTGGTTTCGACTGCATCGTAAGTGGAGACTAGAGTAGAGGAAGAGTTGTTCTTGGCTGGGCCCTTGTAGAAAGAGAGCTCTTTGTTCCACTGTCCGGTAGCATTGAACAGCACATCCTTCTCCTTCTTGGTGGGGTAGACGGATGCCGTAACGCTGTTCTTCTTACCGGACAGCCAGCCCTTGCCACTGTAGTCGATCTTGGCAGTGTAGCCGCTGGAGCTCGTGATGTAGGTCGAGCCATCAAGTTCAACGAAAGGAGTGCCAAAAATCAGGCCCTCGATGTGCAAAGAAGGTAAAGTGATCAAGTAACGCTCGGTCTGGGCATTGTCGCCGGAACCTATGGGTATGGTGAGCACGGCGTGGCCGATTTGCTTCACAATGATTGTGCTTTTGAAGGTAGCTTTCTGGGCATTGTAGCCCTCAAGCTGAACGCCGGTCTTGTCGTTGCGAATGCAGTAGGCCGTGGCCGGAGGATGGTGGCTGACTTGTTCCGAAACGAGGGATGTCTGGCCGGCGTCGTCATTCCACGTGCCTATGAACAGCTCGCCTAGGAAAGGGTTGAGGGGCTTCTTCTCGTTGCCGAACTGCTCGCTCCGGCTAGCATACTGATGCTTTAGAGTGGATAAGAACCATTTGAGGACAAGAAGCGCGCGCTTGGCGGGGTCCTTTTCGTCGGCGGGTGCAACGAGCAGTGAAGGGTGGGTGGCCCAGTACGAAGAAAACTCCGTTAGAGACTGGGAGGAGAGAATGAAAGGCGGCGCAGTCAGGGAGGAGAGATCGCCATTGAAAGATGCGATAGACTGCGATGCTGGTCAGCAATGCTCAAGAGAGAGGAGGAACGTAGGGTTCGTGGGCCTGGGCCCGGGCCCGACGACTTACCTTGAGGAAGGCCGACCAGCCTGGCGCCAATGCAGCGGAAGAGGTCATGTTTGCAGGATGCGATCTAGGATTCGTCTAAACTAAGAGATGGACGGTAGGTGGATATGAAGCCGAGAACCAGGTGGAACTGTCTTGACGTGGCGGAGAGCTGAAGCGCGCGGGAGTGATGCGGACAGATGGCGAAGGACAACTGTCACCAGTGCATTACGTAGTATACCGGTCAGGCGGGATGAGGGGCTCGAGATGGCGAAGGCGACAGAACGGAACAGCGACTGCGCCGTGAATCAGGGAGAAGGGTGGTTGTTGCGAGTTGCAAAAGGGAGACGCAGTAGATCCAAGGGCGGGACTGCGGTTGGAGGGACAATGTAATCAGATAAAACGGCGGGATCTACTTGCCCGGCCTTGCGCCAAAACCAAAAACAAAATACGGTAGCCGCAAAGTCACGACTTGGCTGCCAATCTAAGTAAGGTAGAAGGCGTCACTGTCCCTCCGACCTACAGTTGCCGCTTGCAGCTAAGCCACGCCCGCCCACGCGACAAGTTACCCAACTAAAGGTCAGTACCTGTGAATTATCCGCTAGGTACGCTTGCCTCCAGTCCCTGGAGATTTGGTGTTAGTGGGGTGCCCCTCATAGAGCCAGCTGGATCCCTGCTCATTGGTCTCAAGGGATTGCTAATGTGTCGATGAGGGGCGCCACTTGCAAATCCTCCAAGTTGACGCCGCGTCGTATTCGGCTTCAGGTCTTGCCATCGGGGCAGTATTCTGAAGATGTCATCCCATCTCATGGTAACCTGACTAGCATCATGTGCGATGGCGCAGTACCATTTTGCCTAACAGCCTACGTAACTGACATTTGCCCCTTATGGCCCTTGCATTGAATTTACCATGAAGAGGCTGGGCTGCGAGCAGAAGCATGGATACAATTGAAGCCGATGGTCTCCTGGCAAGTACAAACGTCGTAACCTAGCTTTGCCTAGGTAGGTAAGGTAGGTAGCTAAAGTATCAACGTGGAAACATTGGATCACGGCATCAAGGTGTCATTAACATACAATCTGACAGATTTGCTGCTGACAGCGCTCCGCTGAGCGGTCATAGGAAACGTTTGAGAGTGAGCTACCAGTTCTCGGAGCCCGCCTTATCATGCACGTCATATCATGGTTATGCCCTTTGGTGTCTTGCTCACATGACCTGGCGCAACATCTTTCCGTGATCTTGATACGACATGGCGACATGCTGTGGCAATTGGGCGACTAATTCAAAGTCTATGAGAAGGGGGAAGAAGAGCTGTTCTATACAATACTTCAAGTGAGATGATTCTCAGATTGCAGATATAATGTTGCAGATATGTGAATTATGTACAGGGGCTATGCCAGTTGCGCGGATAGCTACCCTACCTTGCCTTAACGTGAGAGACCAATTGGTGTTCCAAGTTGGGGAAGCTCCGGGCCAGGTGACTCGAAGTAGTGTCTCGGCAACCCTCAGCCTAGAGTGTACCTATAGCTACCTTCGGAGCAGACTCCTACGGTGCCGTAAGGTAGCTTCCCGAAGTCCGGCCACTGGGTCGTCATCATTGTCTGGGGCGCGTTTTCAGCATTTATCAGGCTCTTGTGACAATCCCGCCACCTGTGGTATCACATCGCACATTTCCCAAACTCGCGCTTCGCTCAAAACTCGAGCTCCTACCATCCTTGCCTTTACCTCGGAGTCTTGCAAGTCTGGCTGACCTACTTTGGAAAGTAACGGGCTCCGCTGCGGATCGTCCGAGCGGTTCCCAGCAGGAACAAGATAACATGGCGCACCCATCCAGCCAACCCAAGCTGACGCCACAGTTCTGCTTCTCATCAGTGACACTCCGTGGTATGTCGACGGTGGTATAAATCACGCGTCAGTCCTTGACTGACACCTCTGCAGACTTTTTGCGGCTTTCGAGGTCAACTATCGACGATTCCATCGTCCAGAACCTGAATGCTCTCGCAACTCCGGCTCGCTCCGGCTTCGATCCAGCCTCCACGGCTCAACGCTCAGTACAGTCACCGCCACGGGCTATCGACTCCCATGCTTGTCAAACATTCAAGGACGGGGTTCTGTTTCCTTCATGGCAGGCCAGAACCGAGGTGATCAAGTACTGTAGTCTTGTTGCCGCAAGTCCCGATCCGGACGACCCAGACGCAACGTTGCGGGAGATCGAAACCCAAAAAGAGCGTGAACGAGTCGTAGATGAGCGTCTGGACCCCTATTCAAGTCGTTTCTTCCCCCGCGAGCCGCGCACCCAGACACTAGCTACCCTCATCCGGCAAGAGAAGGTTGTCGAAGACATCATCCGTACTCGGACCTGGTCTACCATTCGTGAAAGATGCGGGGACGAGGGGTCACAGACATGGCGAGACGCTGTTGAAAAATGGCAGAACAAAACGCGATCATGACCCCATGACTAGTTTGCGTCGGTAATCCTGCAAACTGGTTCCTATTGTCGAGCGCCTGCACTAGCAGGCGCCGCTTGTAACATTTGTATCATATATCGTTGTGTAACCCGTAGCAGATAGCGGCTACTGAGTTACCACAATCACATACAAGCAACTCTTCATGATTATTTAGCGGCTCAACATTGACAAAAGGGTCGCACTGGCGGCAGCAATAGAAGCTATGCGTACACTGACGTCTCTGAGTGGGATGGCAGCCATGTCCTCGGATTTTCCACAGACATAGAAAAGACGTGAAAGATGACCACTTTCAGAGACAAATCACCATGGATCATTTAAATTCCTTGTATCTGTTGCGTGAGGGAAAGCTTCAAGTGCAAAGGCCAAGCGATGTCAAGCTCGCCATGTGAGACGGCCAGTTCTCCAATGCCCCGCTGTGGGACGGTTTGGCATAAGTTGATTGTGTGTGGACCAACCCAGCTCCGAGGATCCGCCGGAAGCACCTTTGCCAGCTATGCCCTTGATGACCATAAGGTAGGTCAAGTAAGGTCCCAATCTCAGCGGCCGGTTCTTGTACACCTTCACGCAACCTGAGGTACCCGACAATATCGGAGTTCGGGCTCTGACAATTCTTCTTCCTGCTTGAACCAAAGTGCAAGCAAAGGACTTTGCTGGTACTTGGCGTGTCAGGAGAAAAAAAAAAGGGAAAAGAGGCTTTCTGCCCCGCCACGAAACGATCCATCGAGCTGTGCGTTGTGCGTCCGGTCGAGTTATCTGTTACCTCGACATAGACTGGTCCATCTGTCTTGGGCGCTTTTCACCAGATTGCGAGCTTTGTGATATCAATCACTGGTATTTTACAGTGGCGACAATTCGATTTGCGACAGGAAGCAGTCACGATGCCGCAGCCACTTCCGCCGAAGGAGGCCTCGCACTTTCGAGCCGTCATTCGAAGCTATGAAGACAAGCAGTATAAGCGTGGTCTGAAGACGGCAGATCTGATTTTGAAGAAGATCCCCAGACATGGAGACACGATGGCTATGAAGGCCCTCATTCTCAATGCCCAAGGCAAAACCGAGGAGGCATTCGCTCTCGGCAAGGAGGCCTTGACGGTGGATATGAAGTCGCACATTTGTTGGCATGTGTACGGACTGCTGTACCGAGCGAACAAGAACTTCGAGGAGGCAATCAAGGCATACAAATTTGCTTTGAAGTTGGAGCCCGAATCTGCCCAGATCCAGCGAGATCTTGCTATCCTTCAGGTTCAGATGCGCGACTACCCAGGTTATATCCAAAGTCGAACCGCAATGCTTCAAGCCCGACCTCAGCTGCGACAAAGCTGGACTGCTCTTGCCATCGCGCAACATCTCGCTGGAAACCTTGCTGAGGCCGAGAACGTCCTGACCACGTATGAGGGTACCCTCAAAACAACACCTTCTCGCACCGATATAGAACATTCCGAAGCTATCCTGTACAAGAACTCTATAATTGCAGAGCAGGGAGACTACCAAAGAGCACTGGATCATCTGGAGGCATCGGCCAAGCACAGCCTGGATCGTTTGGCTTTCCTCGAGAGCCGCGCTGAATATCTCCAGAAGCTGGGGCGGAATGACGAGGCCGCCAAGGCGTACCGTGCCTTGATTGACCGTAACTCGGAACGGCCTACTTACTATACCAAGCTCATCGAAGCGCTCAACATTCCCAAGGATGACGTCAAGGCTCGTAAGGCAGTCTTTGATGAATACGCCCAAAAGCTACCTCGATGTGATGCTGCTCGCCGTTTGCCGTTGGATTTTCTAGATGGTGAGTGATAATGATACTGCCTATGGTCTTCCGAATTCCATACTGACAAACAATGAAGGCGATGAATTCAAGGAAGCTGCCAAATCTTACCTTGGCCTCATGTTGGACAAGGGTGTCCCGTCTACCTTTGCGAACCTGAAGCATCTCTACAGCAACGCCTTCAAGAAGTCAACTCTCGCCGACCTTGCCGCCCAGTATCTAACTTCTCAGGACACGAACACAACCAGCAAGGATAAGGGAGAGGCTGCTGCCCTGTATTACCTGGCACAACACTACAACTATCACCTAAGTCGTGACCTTGACAAGGCCATGGATTATGTTGAACAGGCCATCAAGAAAGATCCCAAGAGCGTTGATTTCCACATGACCAAAGCCAGGATTCTCAAGCACAGTGGCGACCTTCAACAGGCGTCTGAAGTCATGGATCGTGCGCGAAGTCTAGATTTGAAAGACCGGTACATCAACAGCAAGGCCGCCAAGTACCAGCTGCGAAACAATGAGAACGACAAAGCTCTGAAGACTGTTGGATTGTTCACCCGTGCCGAAACAGTCGGAGGCCCACTGGCAGACTTGTTGGATATGCAATGCGTCTGGTATTTGACCGAGGATGGTGAGGCATATGCCCGTCAAGGCAACACCGGACTTGCGCTCAAGCGTTTCCACGCTATTGGTAACATCTTTGATGTTTGGCAAGAAGACCAATTTGATTTCCACAGCTTTTCACTTCGGAAGGGACAGATTCGAGCCTATATTGACACCATCCGCTGGGAGGACCACCTTCGCGACCATCCATTCTACTCCCGTGCAGCGCTAGATGCTATTGACTTGTACTTGAAGATGGCTGACAAACCTGCGGCGAACGGCGTCAACGGGGCTGATGGCGAGGACAGCGAGGATGCCCTGGCAAGGAAGAAGGCCGCCAAGAAGGCAAAGAAGGAGCAGCAGCGCCTAGAGCGTGAAGCAGCGGAGAAGCAGGCTAAGCAGGATCCGAACAAGAGTAGCCAGGGCGGCGAGACGAAGAAGAAGGACGAAGATCCCCTAGGTCTCAAGCTTGCAGCAACGACAGAGCCATTGTCAGAGGCCATGAAATTCCTAGGTCCGCTCCTGCAGGCCAGCCCGAAGAGTGTTGAAGCGCAGATTGCCGGCTTCGAAGTTTACATGCGACGTAGTAAGTTTGCCCGTGCCCCATTTCGGACGCTCAAAGAGTGAGGTCAACAAGGTCTGACAATTATTACAGAGAAGTACGTCCTTGCCTTGCGATGCCTTAACGCGGGTCTTGCGCTGGATTCGGAACGACCTGAGCTGCACGTGCAGGCTGTTACATTCCGAAACCTGCTCAATGGCAACCCCGAGCTGCCACCTAAGGTTGCCGAGGTTCTGAAGGGCGAGTTCAAGGCCATTGAAGCTTCGCAGGACCTCAAGCAATATAATGCGGAATACCGGGCCAAGCACAAGAGCAACCCGCGCCATGTTCTTGCGGCGATCAAGGCTCAGAAGGTTCTTGGGGAGGACAAGAATGCTTGCGAGAAGCAGCTGCTTGACTTGACAACCAGTGAGGGGCTGGAATTCACCGACGCTTTGGAGATCTTGGACACATTGAAGAGGTGGCGAAGCTCAGAGGTGGAGGCGTTCAAGAAGCTCGCACAATCGAAGTGGCCAGCCGTGACCCGACTGGCATGAATTGAAGGCCGAACCCACAGTTCCTCCAGAAGACGAGACGTTATGCGGACGCTCTGGGAAAAGGCAGTTGGGCGTGATGCATCAAAACAAAAAGTTCGAATTGGGTAGTCAAGAGATGGGGCACATGAATTTCTAGTACATAGGGCATATATGGGCGGCATGGCTGGCGCGGTAGACAGGCAGACCAAGAGGCGTTGGGGGACATTCCACAGTCGTCCTTGTGCACGTTATGCGCGAATGGCTCGGGCTGGAGATCCCAGGTTACCTACCTACCTTATCTTACCCCATCCAAAGGGTACAGACACCGGTACCGTGTATTGAGGAAATCCTGACAACGTAGCATTCTACGGGTTATGTTGACGAGAAGCTGGCTACCTACTGGCCTACCTCACATCTGTGCCTGTAGACTTGTTCTGCATTTAGTATCTACGTACTTGGTCCAAGTCATTTAAATGAGCATCATGGAAAGACAATGGTCAGAAAAAATGCAACCCACAAAACATCCAGATTCTTACATGCGCCTTCTCGATGGAGTGGCATAAGTAAGAGGCAAGGGAAGAGTAAGATAAATAAGGTAGGTAAGATGCGCATGGCACACACACAGTGACACCACGCCGGAGTTGGTTGCCCCAAAAAACTTCCCGACGCGCCGTTGGTACCTGCACAATATAATGCGCTTCGGCCCCCCGGACACTCAACCGTGCCCAATAATTAAATTCAGGCTGACTGCTGTCTTACTCCTGAATTACTTTGTCGCGTTTCGTGCATTCTCCAACAGCACTAGCAGCCTCTGTCGTGCAACTTCTGGCATTCGCGCCTCTTCCTCTCGCTTGTTCCTCGCTTCGCGCCCTGCGCTTGGACTGCCGCGACGCAGCTGTCTCCATACCTACGCTAATCCAGTCTCTGCCCGTAACACCACCGAACCACCGGAGCTTCCTCGGAATCCGCGGCTGCGCATTCCCACCTTCGAAGGAGAGCTCCTAATATATTTTCTCTGTTCGGATTGAGATTCAACGTCCCGTCTGCGACATGGAGCAAGGCATTGGCATGCGCCTGACCCTTGATGGCAAGAGAAGCTTGACGATTGGTGGCGCAGATCTGGTCCTTAACGGTATGGGACTGTCCCATCTACTTACACTGTGCCGAGAGATGATGCTAACGCAGACACAAGAACCCGGCTCCAAATCCCGATCGTCCTGCGCCGGCGGAGTTTCTGGTTTGTCTGCACATTGTGACTCGGATTGCGTCTCGCTCGGTGCTGATTGACCTAGGGTCCGGCGGCAAGCAGCCAATTCCGCTCTACAACGTCCTTTGGGCCGAGCTCTCGAACGGCGAGATCCGCATCGATTACGCCGCACAACCCTCCAAGTCGACGTTTGTTCGCAAAACATGGAAATCCAAGGTGGCTACCCCTGCGGCCGACTCCGGCGAGCCAACACCGGAAGCCTTTGTCTCGATGCTTCAGTCGCGGGCCTACAGTGACGCGCAACCTAAAAAGCGAGCATATGTACTTGTGAATCCCAACGCAGGTCCAGGCAAAGCGACCAGCCAGTGGCAGAATGAAGTCAAGCCCTTGTTCGAAGCTGCCAGGATGCACGTTGATTCGGTCATCTTGAAGAAGGGCGGTGAAGCTGTGGACCTGGTGGAGAAGGTAGATATTGACAAGTACGATACTATCATGGCCTGTTCCGGGGACGGCACCGTTCACGAGATCTTCAATGGCTTGGGGAAGCGTCCAGATGCGCAGCGAGCTCTGCGCAAAATCGCGGTGAGCCACATCCCGTGCGGTTCGGGCAACGCAATGTCCTGCAACCTCTATGGCTCCCATCACCCTTCCGTCGCTGCTCTCGGCATTATCAAAGGTGTTGTGACCCCCATGGACTTGGCGTCCGTGACGCAGGGCGATCGTCGGATTCTCTCCTTCCTGTCCCAGTCATTGGGCATCATCGCTGAAAGCGATCTTGGCACCGAGAACATGCGATGGATGGGCAGCTCTCGTTTCGATGTCGGCGTGTTGATGCGCGTCTTTCAACGAAAATGCTATCCTTGCGATGTAGCGATCAAAGTAGACATTGAAGGCAAGGCCGAGATCAAGTCACACTTCAAGCGACACAGAGCTCAGCAGCACTCAGAGTCTCTAGCCAGGTTTAACAAGGAGGAAATCAACGAGGGTGAAAGTCTACCGCCGCTCAAGTACGGAACGGTCAACGACGAACTTCCCTCCGGCTGGCAACTAGTTCCATATGACAACGTCGGCAACTTCTATTGCGGCAATGTAAGTGTCCCTAACCTGCTGTGCATGGCATCGGACTAACGCACATGTAGATGGCGTGGATGGCTCCCAAGGCCAATTTCTTCCCAGCAGCCTTGGCATCCGACGGCCATATGGACCTAGTAACAATCAATGGCGATCTCCCCATTGTAGCCGCTGCGAAGACTCTGCTGGCCGTTGAGTCGGGAAAATTCTTCGACAACGCAAATGTGACGTATCGAAAGATTTCGGCCTACCGCATCATACCGCGGGATCAGAAGGACGGCTACATAAGCATTGACGGTGAAAGGGTGCCGTTCCAGCCGTTGCAAGTGGAAATTCATCAAGGCCTTGGAAGAGTCATCTCCAAAAGGGGCCTGTACGAATCGGCCGGTCCTACGGGCTGGGAGCAGGCAAAGTCTTGAGGGGATGCCGGCCAGCAAGGACGCAACGCCGCGCCAGACCCTGCGCTACCGTGCAGCGCACACGACCAGGGCGAATTGTATGAGATTGACTGGAAAAGTGTTTATGATACCCAATAAGCGACAGTGATAGCGTGTCATACATAGGTCCTGCTTCAAGTCCCCCACATCTGTATATAAATACGCAGCGAAATATTTTGATAGAATTCTTTTTGCGTGCATGGGTAGCATCAATGATAATTTAGGCAACTTCAGCCTAAACGATGTCAAAGTTTTTGCTCTTTGAATATAAGCTGCTTGACACAGAAATGGCGGTAGGTGAGGTATGGTAGATGCTGTAAATGGAAGACACATAAAGTCTGCAAGCCGATGAAGGTACCCTCTCAATGGCAAGCAGCCCTCCGTCACTGCTGATAAGATAAGAGCCACCTTCGCCTTTCAACATCGTCAGTCTCAACGACAGCAACAGACATCTGCCTGCTGGCGTATCGCTGGCATTTTCTAGCCATGCGCAACCGAGGCGGGAGGGCTGCCTCCGGTCCTTGGGGCAGGCTCAAGCCGCCCGAGCAAGATTATCTTGAGAGCATCGGTCTTCCATCCAAAGGGGACACCCGGTGAGCTCTCTACACCCTGTTTGGTTGAACAGTACCAAAGAGCAAGCCTGACTCTTTTTGCTTCTCAGGTTGTTGGACAAAAAGACTCAGGAGAAATACTACACGAAGATCACGGAGCGGTACATGTCGTTCTGCTCCAAGGCAGGCCATGGAGACGAGCTCCTTCGGAGGTTCTCGTCGCTTCAAGGTGACGGTGGGGCCCAGGCGACCAACGCCAAGCAGACAGACGCCTACACAGCTCCGGCCAATTCACGGGATTTGACCATTATTCTCATGGCCCTCCGAAAGCTGAGAGAGGGTATCGTTGCCTCTAAGCGCGCCGACGAATTCTCGAACCAGGCCTACCTGTTCTGCATTCGGACCTCTGTCCTCGTAAAGCAGCACGAGGCTTACCACCCTGCCATCTTGCATCTGCTTCGGGCCATGCATCCTCAGCATCCCCTCACCTCTGTCGAAGTGCAAGAGGTGGTGGGCTTTCTGGTGCTCGACACGGCCTGCAGGAGGGGCGATCTCGCCGAGGCATATGCCATTCGGCAGCAATACCGACTCCGGGATACGAAGCTGGATGCAGCGCTCAGCGCCCTAACACACGACAACTATGTAGCGTTTGAGAGAGTAAGGAGAAGCGTGGATGGGCATCGGGCGCGGATCATGGAGTGGGCGCAGGGCACTATCAGGATGCATGCACTGAAGTGCTTCGGACGGACATATCTGTCAGTGGATCGTGAATTCTTAGAGAAGGCCACGGGCTCAAAATGGGACGACTTGCGGCACGATAATGGTGTAGGGTGGGAGTTGGATGGTAATAAGGTGGTCATTCGCAAGGTCAAGGCCAGGTGAGCTTTGGTAGGTCAAGTGGCCTGTCCCCAATATGCAGTTCTAGAGCTTGGGTCCCATTTGTTGCACTGGCAATGGGCCTGAGTATTGAAAATCACAAACAACATCACTGCCTACAACAGTATGTCTTTCGTGTTGCAACTGATGGGGAATAGAACATTCTCTCCCGAGGAGAGCTTTACTTTGCCAATTACCGGTCCACAGTCTGCCACAGTAGACCGAAATGGCAGCAGGAGGCCGCGTTGTCTTCCACGCAGTACAAAGATATTGGTAACCCTGATAAGATTGTGAGGATCTGGCGGCTTCGGCTTGACAGCTGCCAGGTGCGAACTGGCCGAGCACATTGCCTTACGAGTTGTCAGCAGCAACATCTTCTTCTTCTCCAGTCATCGTTCCTTATGCCACACGCGGGTGTTAATCTTGCTCGTCACCTCAAACATGGCACCACCAAAGAAGAAGGCCAAGGCCTCTCACGATGATAAGCCGTCGATGCTACTGGCGGACTTTCGCACAGCATGGCTAGTGAAGTATGCTCCTCTTGTCCCTTCATTGCGGCCTTGCGCGTTAGCAGGCGGATCTTATAGTGTATGAATAGAAACTCATGAACCGGTGCTGGATAGGAAAGATGATCAATCTGTCGAGATCAAGGCCGGGGATGAAGTATTCATTGTCCACAGGCACGTCCTCACAAAGCACTCAGAGTATTTTGGCGCGTGCCTAAAGAAAGCCTACGTCGAGGGAGACGGTTTCATACAGTTCAACGACATAGATCCAAAGTATCTAGGCTTCTTCATTGGCGTGGCTTACAGCTACTCCTCTATTATTCCTCATACGGTCCTGAGCCCGGCTGAAACCCCCGAAGCATCTTTACCCAAAACCCCCCTCAGGGATTTCGTTGAGGTCCTCAAACTTTGCGATCGATTCGTATGCAAAGAGATGGGTAAATTCATCAAGAAATGCGTGGAGACATCAATAGGCAACGGTCATCGGGCTTTGTTTCGGTCTCCTCTTGACGAGAAGCAACAGCTACTGTTGATGAAAGACTTCGCAGATGCTTTCGAGGCTCTCGACCAGGCCCATCCTGTGCAGAAGGAACTCGGCATGACTCTGATTCAGTATTTCTGCGGTGGCATAAGTTATCATGCCTGGGATAAGCTCGCAGAAAGCATCAAAGACCGCCCGTACTTTGTAAACGAAGTGTCGCGGGGTTTTGCGAGAATCCTCAGAAGCCTGGAGCTTGCTGGACGGAAGCTGAGACGGAAGGAATTGCCAGTCCCAAGCACATCATAAACTAGGGCTTTATGGCCGTTGAATCGGGCCCCAAGCGACGCACGCTCGAGTACCTGACACGGGAGGGTTCAGTTCTAATTTAACACACGATGACAAGTTCTTGGGTGGAGAAGTTTCCAGCGAAACAACAGCAGTCAAAGGTTCGGTTTGCGAGTTGGACACTTCGTCAACGATAAATTGGAATGAACCAGTCTTGCACATCTGCCGCAGAGAACGGATGATGAATGCTAGAGTGGGAGAAGGCATGGGCCGCGGAGAAATGGAATGCAACGGATCGAGTGAACGGATCAAATTGACAATTTAGCGCCCCATACTATGCTCTGGCTATGATTGCACCATGCGCCTCAAATAAACATATGATATCGTCTCTCCAGCGAGTAACACCAGTCACAAAAGAAAACGCCGGCCCGGCGGCGTAATGTACATGGGGGATCTTGCAAGTAAATACAGAAAGTGGGTGCCGTGGCTTTTCATCGTTTCTTCTCGTAGAATTGGACCGCTTTCTCCAGCGCTTCCAAGTCCGAGCGGTCTCCGTACTCGTCCAGGAGCATCTCGTTGCGTCTTTGGAGGGCGGCCTCGTCCTCAATGGACTGAAGGTGGGCCCGGCGACGCTCGCTGGCCCTGTCGACGACGACCTTGGCACCGTAGCCAGCAGCTGTGAGTGCAGTGATAGTCATGAGCCTGCGCAGGGTGTGTGTGTGAGCGTGGTTGTCTTGTTACTACGCCAGCGTCGGCCGAAACAAGGCCGAGGGTCCTCGGACACCGTCGGGCGAGCGAGGCCGGCAAGGATCGGAAGAGGGACGGGGGAATGGGGGACGAGGTGGAAATAGCACTAACCATCTGGACGACATCCTGCGAGGCTGGCCAAAGTTGGGAAGAGGAGTAGGGTGCACCCGGGCAGCCGTAGAAAATTGTCTGGGAGATTGATTCATGGTTTGCCGCAGAGTAAGTGGTGAGAGCGTGAGAGATTCAGGAGGAGGTGTGGTAACGTTGGAATCTGAAGGGTTGTATCCGGGGACAGAGGCGCGGTTCGTGAAGAGCAGCTTCACTCACACGCCTGAGGAGGAGAAGGAAGATGCCTTATATCCCAAGCAGAATAAAATGGCTCGAGAGAGAAATGTCGGCGCCCGACGTCATGAGAAAGATATATACACTTCTGAGCCTGGCGAGCAAGTCGCTGGTTCGGGCGATGTTCAACTCAGCCACGAAACCCCGCTGGTCCATTAGACCGTAGCAGGTAAGGTCCAGCCATCCGGGGTTGAGATGCAGTAACGGCTCCATGGGACGCTGCACGTAACAGGTTCTAGGAGACGCAAGCACACGCCCCCCCAAGGCTCATTGCCGGGCCGCCCCGGCAATGTGACGGTCATGTTCGGGTGACTTGTCGGCTAATCGAACCACTGGCCACCATTTAACACGCGACACCCTCTTCGATCAGCAAACGCATCTGCCGCAACAACCTTTTGTCGTAGCAGACATTCTGGATCTCTTCTGAGTCCACAAGCCTTCCCCCAATTTTTCCGTGAGGTGGCAATTAGGCTGCAGCGTGGGATGACCTCGAAATGGGACCGTGTCGCGCCCAGTGTCTCGAGGTCTGACCTTGCCGAGGCTATGGTATTCCACCAACGATAAGATAGGACACGAAATCCTGGGGCCCAGCTTTAAGGTACTTTTACTTTAATTCATGTGCACAGGGACCTGACGCTACAGCACAGGAGGGGGAAGCTGTTGTGGGGACCTGCCTGCAGCGTGTGGCTTCCCCCTTATGTCATTTTTTTTTTTGGTTGTCCCTCGTTGGCTTCGTACTTGCTTGCTTGCCTTACCTAATATGACTCCCCGCTCAATGGGAGACTGCCCCTCCATCTGCCCCTCCAAACTTTTGGCCCCGGTGACTAACAGGTGCGCACATCGACACTTTTGATACCTCAAATCGAAGCTACAAGACAGTCAACATGGCCGAGGAGGACACCAAGAAGCCCGCAGAGCCCGCGCCCCCCGCCGCTCCTCCAGCCGAAGGAGCTGAGGGCGCCGAAGACGGTGCCAGCGTTTCCAAGAAGGCCGCCAAAAAGGCTGAGGCGAAGGCCAAGAAGGAAGCTGAGAAGGCTCGCCGCGCAGCTGAGCGTGAAGCTGCCGCCGCTGCTGCCGGCAAGCCCACTGGCCCGACTGAGGATCTCGCCAAGGACAACTATGGCAACGTCAAGGAGAGAGGTGGAAAGTTCCAGCTGTCCCCCGATGCCACCGACATCAGCCTTTCGTCTTTGGGCGACGAGCATGTTGGAAAGTCTGTCAAGCTGAGAGCTTGGATCCAGAATGCTCGTATCCAAGGGTATGTCAAACCGTTCATTATAACAGTTACCTGCAGATTGGTCCGGCTGACGAGTCGAACTCAGCGCCAAGATGGCATTCGTCGAGCTCCGTGAAGAAGGCAACTGGACCATCCAGGGTGTTGTTGCGGCTAGCCCTGAAGGCACCCCCGTGAGCCGGCCAATGGTCAAGTGGACTGCCGGTATCAGCCCCGAGAGCTTCGTCGTCGTCGAGGCCACCGTTCAGAAGCCCCTCGAGCCGGTCAAGAGCTGCCGCGTTTCCCAATTCGAGCTGCACATCTCCAAGTGCTTCGTGCTCGCGGCCGCCCCCAGCATGCTCGGCATGACCCTGGCCGCCGCCAACCGCGCCGTCACCAACTTCAGTGATGAGGACGCTCCCGCCGAACAGACCGTCGAAGGAGGTGTGGAGAAACTCAGCATCTCTGGCGCCCCCGCGGAGGAGGCTGCCAGCGGTGTTCCTGCTGCTACTATGCTCACTCATCTCAACAACATTGTCATGCATAAGCGTGCCCCAGTTCAGCAAGCCATTGCCGACATTCGTGCCGAAGTAAAGGATCTTTTCCGATCCTATCTGAAGTCCCAGAAGTTCAAGGAGTTTGAGTCACCGTGCCTGATTGGTGCTGCTTCTGAGGGTGGTGCCAACGTCTTCCGCATGCCTTACTTTGACAAAGAGGCTTACCTCGTAAGTGGCTCGATGTGTAAGCTTTGAATGCCCGTTAACTCATATCATTAGGCACAATCTCCTCAATTCTACAAGCAGTTCGAAATCGCCGGCGGCAGAAAGCGCGTCTTCAGCGTTGGCCCCGTTTTCCGTGCCGAGGAATCAAACACTCCCCGCCATATGACTGAGGTATGCTGTGCTTGCAAAGATCTTGAGGAAGCAGTCTAATACAGCCTATAGTTTATCGGTCTCGATATGGAGATGGAGATCAAGGAAGACTACCGCGAAGTCGTCCTCATGCTGGAAGGTGTCTTGCTTCACATCTTCCGTGGTATCCAGGGTATGTCTTCCATAGATTATGCTGACATGGCTTTTACTAACAACAAACGTATAGAACGGTGCCCTGAGGAGATTGAGCTTGTTCGCTCTGTGTATCCCTCGGAAGAGTTCCTGCTGCCGGAACCTGGAAAGGAGGTTCGTCTGTCATTTGCTGAAGCTCAGCAGCTTCTGCGAGAGGAGGGCCCCGCCGAATACAAGAATGTCTCTGATGATGAGGACATGAGCACACCACAAGAAAAGGCTCTTGGTGCGCTGATTCGAAAGAAGTTCAACACCGACTTCTACGTCCTGGACAAGTTCCCCGAAAGCGCAAGACCTTTCTATGCCAAGGAGGACGAGAACAACCGCAAGGTCACAAATGCCTTTGACTTCTTCATGCGTGGACAGGAAATCCTGTCGGGTGGTCAGCGTATTAACGACCCAGAGGAGCTTGAGGCCCGTATTCGCCACAAGGGTGTTGACCCCAAGAGTGCCGGTATCAAAGAGTACGTGGACGTTTTCAAGCAGGCCGGTGTTCCTCCTCACGGAGGAGGTGGCATTGGTCTCGACCGTGTGGTGGCGTGGTTCCTTAACCTGCCAAGCGTTCACCTCGCCGCATTCTACCCCCGAACACCCAAGAAGCTACTGCCATAAGCAGACTTCATTGCAAAACAGTGTAAAGAAAAAGGTATAATTTTTAAATCGCAACGTCTGAATACACCCTCGGGAGCCCGTACGCCTTGTCGAATGAGGTTCCTTATTGGGGTGTGGCACTGAAATCTTGACATTTACAAACGACGCAGTAAGATGTAGAGCTTGCTTGGTCTGAAGCTGTAGCGACGTCGTCGTGTTTGCTTGACACCGTTACTCGAGTTGCGGCCGTGGCTGTTGGACACAGCGCTGGCTACGAATTCTTGCTTAAGGTACCTTGCCTTATTAGGTAGAGGACGGGTGTAACTCTGCAATGGGGGAACCGAGACCCGGTTCTAGATTCAGGGGCCTGTACTTGGGTACTTTGGCGGCTTGTTTGGCACCTTGTTCGAAAATGGAACGAGCCTGTGGGATCAATAATTTTGGAGCGTGGTGGCCCCCGATTTCGGATCTTAGTTGTTCCGAGTGACACGCTTGCCTTTGCCAGCAAGGACACCTTGCTGCTAAGTAAAGTGCATCTAGTAGTGTTGGAGCTCCCTGTTCTATCCCATTATTGTCTGTCGCCTCAATCAACCGCCGCTTCACTCTACCTCCAGCCTCTCTCTTCGCACCCGCGTGGTTTCGAACGTCACTTTCCCTCGACAGCTCACTCAATCAGTCACAATGGCCGACCAAATGCAGGAGATCCTTGACATGCCCATGGACTTTGTCAAGGATGGTGTCCAGTTCGTGAACAAGTGCCAGAAGCGTATGTACCCCCATTGAAGCTTCTCGACGCACGCCCGACCGCAACAAGCAATGCTAACCGCACGGGAACAGCCGACCAGAAGGAGTTCATCAAGATCAGCCAGGCTGTCGGCGTTGGTTTCATCGTCATGGGTGCCATTGGATACATCATCAAGCTCAGTACGACCACCAAGACCCTCCTCTCCTTTTCATGGCCTCGAGCTAACTCTGCCACAGTCCACATTCCTCTTAACAACATCCTCGTCGGTGCTGCCTAAATTTGGGAATTGGCGATGGAGATGGTGATGGCGAAGGGCGAATTTTGCGAGACCACACGAAAACAAAACCTCGAGCATGCAGCATGAGCGAGCGCTCAGATTCTTTTTTGGATGAACCAATCTCAATGGCGGGTGCAAGCGACGAGATGGGACATGGCCATGGCGTAATACAGGGGCGGAAAGATGAGCGACAAAGCTCACATTGTACGATGCATAACAGCACATGATATCAATGGGATATTCCACGGCTACCATTCAAATAGGCTCACACGTGACATGTTCCGAAGGAGAAGGATGCGACCTTCCAGCTCCCCGAAGCGATCATGTTGACCGCAGTGCATGAGCGATCACAGCCCAGACACATTAACGAGGCCAAGAAGCAGAAGACATGCTTTCGTTAAGCTCTACGGGGACACATGTGAGTGAGACAACGATACATATGTGCAAATGCGATGTGGAACTGCTGTCAATGTAGAGTCCATGAATGCCTTCGCAATGACTATTATGAACTATACTTGCGCCGTGATGATGGTATACGAGGCGATATGATTGCCATTCGCTAATATCTGAGCCTTTCTTACCCAAGGGCTGCCATGTATGCCTTTCAGTTTGTAGTCGAGTACTCAATGTCTCTTCCTTTGGTGTGTTGCAGCTACGGAGTGCGTGGAGAGCACAGGCAGGTGACTCTATTGTCTTGGAACTCTCATCCACTGTGCAGACTCCTCGTTTCCTACAGGGTGCTTCGTCATACTTTTCATGGCAGCTCCGCTCCTCAGAGGCCCTGGCCTACCAAAGATATTTCCTGCACTTCGCGCTGCCACAAAGGCAGCGCGTCATGTCGTCGAGGTTTCCCTCGGGCTCCTCGCGCTCCTCAGCGACTCCATCAACGTAGTCAAAGGTCAGCTCCTCCCCGCGCGCGATATCCTTGATGGCGAACAGCGCGAGGTCATGCAGGTGCTTGTCGGCGTGGTCGCCAACGCGAGCAAAGATCCTCATGTTGGGGTCGCAGGAGTGGTTGATGAACCTAGTCGGGCCAGACATGAACTCCCCGTCAACCTCGAGGGGCGGTCCCCTCAGCCGCGGGTCGAGCGAGTCCGGGTCGGTGAACTTATCCAGTGCGAAAAGGTAGACGTCCTTGCGCTGAGAAATGATGGATGCGGCGCGACGACGGTCAGCCTCGGCCGACGTGATGACCTCGCCGAGGTAACGGTCAACGAACTGGCCCTTCTTGATGGCCTCGGACGACCTCACGCCCCAGCCTCGCTCTTTGGTGCGGAATATTTGCAGAGGCACTGTGCGCCCACGTTCGACAACCCGATTGGCGCACTTTTTGCTGCAGACACAGCCTTGGTGACACTCATACAACGGAATTTTAGAATCGTGAAGCTTCGAGCGTAAACGGCCGGCTTTGGCCCCATGAGTGTGATAAGCATATGCCTTCTTGCGCTTGTTGAAGCCGAGCTTGGCGCTCGCCCGGGCGCGCAGGTTGTCCTCGGCGTAGAAGTCGTCCTCGTCCTCGTCCTGACGGGCATCGTCCTCTTCTTCCTCTTCTAGGTCAGCCAGGCAATCGCAGTCGGCAAACTGGCAGTCCTCGTCATAGATGCATGAACAGCCGCTCCGGAAACTATCCTCGGCCGGCTTGACACCGCGGCCAAAGACCCTGTCGTCTATGAAGCGGAACCTTGGAGGGAGCACTTCATCGTTGTGGTCATTGACTATGGTAATGGGGATTGTTTTGTGAGTGGGAAAGGAGCGCAGCTGACACCAGTGACAGTTGTCTCTTTCATCCGCAAAGTCCTGGGTGAGGCTTCGTCAACATGTTGATTGCTGCCACTGGGAGCTAGGGAGCGGGAGGCCGGGAAGAACTCACCTCTTTTCCATGAAAGAGGAAGTGTCTTTTTGTTGCGCTCTCCATGCTCTCACGATTTTGGCATGTTGGGTGCGCCGGTCAAAAAGGTCTGACTGCTGCTGCTACCGAGAGCTTGTGGGCGTTCAACGAAGATGAAGTGAGGTGACCCGGCTCCGGCAGCTGCCTCCACTCAGTGTATTTCATAGGTACGAAGCTCACCACCTTTGCACATGAGACAGTGAAAAACAGGTATGCGCATCCAAAACTACTCATTGAAACACACTTTGCAGAAGCGCTTGTCTTGGTTTCTAGGCTCGACTTGCAATTTCGAAGCTTCGGTTGCTTGGGCCTTAACCATCAATGTGTGGATTAACCTCGATGCTGGGCTGCCTCAGCCAACTCCAACACGCGGCTACCCTATACTACTGCACATTTGCGACACCAAACAGTAAAAAACATAGCTAAGTGATGCGATGTACCAGTGGCAACCCTTTGACATCTGCAAATGGGTGTATGTACACAGTACAGTACACTCCTTTCCTTTTTCACTTCAACCATGCGGCCTTTGTACCAGGCCATTGGTTGTAAAGCGAGCCAAGTGCCCAAGGACATGAAAGGTGTGCCGTGAAGCCGTATCCTTTATTAATGGGAGTTTGAAAGGGGGGGCAGCCCGAGAACATGTATTGGCATGGACCATGATGCATGTAACAAAGGTCTCTCCCTTGCCACCCAGTGATCTCGCATACCTGGCAACGACTCTTCAGGTTGGGTTGTCTCGGGTAGTGATTTTGATATTTGCGTCAAACAGCCAGTTACAATGGGTGCTTCCCCCGGCCACAAACAGCAAGACACCGGGTCCACGCAGCCCTCCGCAAACCCCGTTGGTCCACACACCCAGCTTATTCCACAATATAGGCATGAAGATGAAAAGGCTATTGGCCAGCCCTTGAATGCACTGCACCGCTGTAAGACGCAACAAACCAGACAACTCCTGCAGAATCGAAATGGCCTCGCGCCCCACCATGTTCGCTAGGGGAAAAATATAGGACAAGTCTGGCTGCAGCTCAGCCCAGCTCACCTTGCCTTGGCTTGCTTAGCCTCGCCTAAAGTATAGTAGCGTACCTTACCTATGTAGCTTATCTTTTTATCCTTATCCTTATCCTTATCCTTGTCCTTGTCCTCCGCATCCATCTCCATTAACTCTTCACTGCCATTCTGCTTAGCTTCCGCTCCTTCATCCTGTCGGCTGCACTCATGCTCGTCATAGTCACTGATTTCGCTGGTATCCGCCGCCTTTGCTTGCCTCCCCCGTGACATCCATCGTAAGACGCCCCCGTTCGCTGCGATTTGCCTCCGATCGAGACGCCGACGGGATCCATCCATCCATCACCTCCTGCGGCCAGCTGAGGACCCCTCCAGAGGCGCCTTAGCTCAACGATCCACCCCAGCCTTACAGTCCAAGTCCTGCGGGTCCTGTCCCTGCCACGCTCATCCCATCACGCTCGCCATTGGACTTGGCCTCGTAGTACGCCCTCTGGCATCTACAGGATTTACACACTGCAAGCCTACTGGCCCAGAGAGACCGTCCTTGATTGCGAATTTTTCCGTCTCGGTCACTCTTCAACCCCCTCTCCATGCGCAGACAAGGGGATGGCATGGGCTTGCTTTGACCTTTCAACATCATTTGCTTCTTAGATTGCCTCGTCTTCTTTGCGCCCCGCCGACCAATTCCTGCCATTCGTCTGATCTCAACACCAGGGACAATGGTAAAAGCCGCCTGCCTACGTTTTGCTGTTCCACATCGGCTGACCCCGTATTCTCTAGGGCTGCTGCGTATCTCGTTCTACCGGCCCCAACTCGCCATATCCAGGGGGCGCGGCCAATGCCTCTGCCCGGGCCATCAACCCTCCGCCGCTGAGTCTTCCCGAAAGCGTCCAGTCGAGCCATCCCGAGTCGCAACCTCGACGGCGCCGTGACCCCGGCCCTCTCGATCAGCACATCAACCGACCTCTGCGCAGACACCACTGGTCATCGAAGAATCGACGATGGACCAAGGCGCAGCTAGCTCAGGAACGTGCCGAATTCTTCGACACTAGAGTCACAGGAAGGCCCGAGATCTGGCAAACCATCCATGCCGCCCTGCAGGTCCTGTGGGAGCCTGAACTTCAGGAAGACGGTTCTGACGGACTCGCCACGGCTCAAACTATCCTGACCGCTGCCGAAATCTCCCTTCCTACTGGTAATATTGCGAATGGCGTCTACGACTCGCTTGGCAACCTGTATCAGCTGCCAGAATGGGCTGTGTCCGACCCTGACAACGTCGTCGACGACGCCGACCCGGACGCCAAGGGCGAGCTGGCAATGGCCGGGGATGATGCAGATGGCAATGACAACAACGATGAAGAGCCCCAGGACCTTGAAAGTGGAGACCGAGGCAAAGCTGTCGAGGAGCCGCGAGAACAGATTAGCGTACGCGCACGGCTTAGCGAGAACGGGCGCGATGTGCAAGTTACTGTTTTCAAGTCCGACACGACCAAAGTTCTGGCCAGGAAAGTCGCAGACAAGGCAAATGTAGGTTGCTTTGACATCTGAACCGCTCCCGAGCAATGCTGACAAACCTGCCCACCATAGCTTCCACCAAATAAGAGAATACGCATGGCCTACATGGGCAAAATCCTCAAGGATAATGCATCTTTGGATGCCCAGGGCTGGGTGGTTGGCCACGTGGTCAACGCCCTCGTTTTCGACGCCCGATAAACACTCCCTGACTCGTTCCTCTACCGATTTGCACCCGCCTTGTCAGCATCGAACAGCGATGCTTGCTGTATGCCTCATGTCGGCCCCGGTCCCTTTCACCACATTAGCATCTCTTCGTCTCTTAGTTCCCATACTTTCTTGCTTTGTTTTGTTCTTTTGGGTCGGAGTTGGAAACGGTGTTTTGTTCTGATGATGAGCGTTTGGGACGTCTTCCCTAAATACCCCCGTGTGTCTGTTCCTGCGAGCATGTTGCGAGCTAGATTATTCCCCCCCCCCTGGACTATCGTCATTTAATACGCCAAGTTACCATTCATCTATATCCACGTCTGGAGTCTGTGATTGTTAGACATTATGCTTAACTATTTACCCTCTTCGAGAGAACCTGAATAGTGAGTTATTTAGGCTTTGTAAATTCAGAGCTATCCGGCCGTAATATTCTATCAGCTGATCGACACCATTCAGATTAGCACATACGTCGCGGTTCCCCTGTCGACACCTCCCATGCACCAAACAATTCAACACAAGGAGAAGATCTGTAGTGTGAATGCCACTTTCATTTCATGGACTCCATACATAGACACCATCTACATCAGTATCATAATCTTGAATTGACCCTTGCCGCAGGGCGCTAATTACTCTAAAACTCCCTCATTTTGTCTGGCTACGCAGAGGATCCAATCTTGTTCAAGCCCTTCAGCGATCCCAAGCTTAATGCCAAGCCCTGAGATCTACTCCTTATCCTCACGAAACCGGTCACAGGTCCGTCTTCGCCCTCCTTTTCAATGCTCAAGTTGGCAAGCGCGTCCTCGCCTATAATTGGATTAGTAACCATTCAACTTCAAGATTTCTCGGCCTGTGAACTTACCGAAAACGGTGCGGGCGTAGAGATTTGCGCTCAAGAATTGACAGTCGCCCTTGAGACTGGCTTCGGGAGTTAAGCAGCTCATGTTGGTGCAAGCCATCAACTGCTGCAGGAATTCTCTGAGGGACTTCGCCTTGGAATTGATGTTGACCTTGTTCTCCCACTCAAATTCTGTCCACATGGTTCGGAATTGAGTCTCCGTGCAGGTCGCCGGTTGGATATAGTCCATAATGTCCACGTGAAGGTCGTTGAGGATCACCACGTTGGTGTCGGTCGAGTGCGCTCCATCGTATACGACATTTCCAAAGATCACGCCGGTATCGGTCGACGAGACCTTGATCGTGCACTGGACGTTATGGAAGTCGTGAGGTCCAAGGTTTTGTGTTGTTGGTCGCTCTACCACCTTTAGATCGCCGAGGGTTGCAAACTCCACCGAAAGATTCTGGAGTGTTTCTGTGGTTTGATTTACCAAGAGCACATCAAGAATGATGTCAAACTGGTGAACCTTGACGTACGCTTCGGCATAAACAGGATCCGAGAAACCGGTCAATTGCACCACCCTGCTGAGCTTGGAAGACAAATCATCAGCTGTGCCTTCGCCACCGGTTGCCCTTTCTAAGTCCACATCCATGTTGTCTAGATTATCCGACGTGTTCTTCTTAGACAACTGACGGATCTGGACCACATCGTCTACCTGCACAGCAGTCTTAGCCTTCTCAAAAGCTTCCTTTGCGGCGCGCTTCTTCTCCTCCACCTGGACCATGGCTCGGAATGCCTTTCGTGTATCATCCAGCCAAACAGTTTCCAACTCCTTCTTTTCAGTGAACTCTGCCAGAGATCGCACGCATGACATGATACGATCAACGGAATCTTCGTCAATAGGAGCCTTGACGAATTGAGACTGGCCAACACGAAGAATTGAGACCATGGTGAGCATGGCCTCTGCTCTCAAAGCGTTTGTCCTCGCCTTGTCTGAAGAAATCTCAGAATGGCGCATAACGAGCTTAACTAGAGTAGAAGAGAGAACAGTGGCCAGATAATAGTCACCATCAAGGACAAGCTGTCGCAGGGGTGGTTTTTGTGCAGCCTTGACGGCTTCCAATTTAGCAGCAGCCGACGACTGACTCGTAAGTGCGGTCTCCGTTGCGTATGTGCCATCAGCAAGGACCTTACGAGATCCTGTAGGCGCTGCTGCCTTCGAGTGTCCATTGATCTGGTCGTCTTTGTTATTGTCTCCGTCCTGTTCCTCGAGCAGCCTTTGTTCCGTGGCAAGAATGGGGATCTCTCCCAAGCTGGCTCGGATTCCCCTCCATGCATCTCGAATGTCCTTCTCTTCTAGGGAGTACTCGCCAATGATCCAAATGATTCCGCGGTACACCTTACCAGCTCGTACCTCACTGAGAGTTGACACTAGACGCTGAACAATCGTTGTTCGGAGGTTGGGGAACTTCTCCACAACCTCCTTGACGAAATTGATGACATCGACGGCGGAGACATTGTTGAAGTCGGCAATAAAGTCCATGAGAAGTTCGACAACGCTAGCCGCAACTTCGGAAAATTTGATCGCGCATTGGTGGATCGAATGGATGAGAAGAGATCGATACTCGGCATTCTTCTCGTACTCTTGGTCGACTGTCTTGGAGAGCTCCTTCTTGAGAAGTAAGACAACTTCCTCAACGTTCTTGCTTGAGACCATTTCCATGGCAATTTCCAGAGCCTTCTTGCGAACATCAATATCGGTGCTGGACAGGACTCGGAGAATCTCCATAATCAAGTCATCGAGAATACCCTCATTCTTCTTACGTAGCTGGTCAACACGGTCAAGCACGATAAGCTTCACATTGTTGTCGGCTTCTTTGATGCTCAGTTCGATGAATTTGGCCGCCGCAGCCTTGACCGCCACGGGGTTGTTCGTCAAGGCCGTCAATGAAGAGGCAGCTTCGTAAATGACTGTCGAAGCGCCAGCTTCTAGCAAATCGAAGATTAATCTGAGATACCGGGCCTGTGAAGGCTTAGCAAGGTTCCAACGATCCAGGGGAAGGAAGAGGACATACCTTGTTCTGAGAATTCTGCACAGCATCCTTGCGAATGAACTCTAGTTCTACCAACTGAAGCAGCTCTTCCGCGTTGGGGATGCCGTCAAAGACAGAACTCAAATACAAAAGTGCAGCATCATGGTTGATACTGGCCAATGCCGCAAATGCATTCCTCTTGCAAGTAGGATCTGTCTCCCCTTCCAGGAACGTCGAGATGAGCTCGGCAGCATCAGGGATGAGAGAAGGAGAATGTTGGAAGATAGACGCGACAGCGAAGACAGCATTCTTGCGTACGTAGGCGTGTCGATGCTCGAGACAGGATCGCGCGGACGAGAGTAAGGGCTCGATCAATTCGGCCTCCCTAAGCTTGCAAAGAAATCGTAAAGTGTTGCCTCGAATGTACTCGTTGGGATGTTGAAGGTCGTTTCGAATGCCATTGCTGGGACAATTATATTAGTTTTTTGTTCAAAACCCGATTCATGCGCGGACCAAGGGGTGCCCACCAGACGAGAATCATCTCTTGCTTCAGCTTGCCTCCAGCGTCAAGCTTGGGACAGATCTCGTAGTAGAAGTAGAGGAGCTTCTTGAGAGGCTTGTATTTGGAAGGCATGACAAAACGGATAATATGCATAAGAAGGGACGGCATTGGGTCGCCATTGAGCATGATGGTGAGAATGCGCTTCATGGTATCGACCTTGCTCTCGTCGGTTCCCTTCTCCAGTTGCGTGCGCAGGTCGGACACGGTAGGCACGTCGGCGGCATTGTCCTGGTGAACGAGACTGTAAGCAGTCTCCAGAAAGCCTGACATGGTGGGCGAAGACTGTGGTCGGCGAACAGATGCGAGCGGTTGGGTGGTGTTGAGGGAGAGGTGGGATAAAGTCGGGTCGAGCGGTGGGGAGTATCAGGGGCCCAGAGGGGGACAGTTCACAGCTCGAGTAACCAGCTTCGAGATACGGATGAGGTGAGGATTAAGTGGCCAAAGCCATCCGTTGGTTTCGCGGAACACCAATGCCAGTCCTGGAGGTAGTCGTAATCCGCAGGGAAGTTGTCCACGGCCAGCACTTTCTCTGATTCTGACTCTGGGAGGATACGTGAGCTTTCGCGAGGATCTGGCCAACGCCGACCTCGAACAGGTGGCACTAAGCGAAAGGTCCAGGCGGGCCAGTGAGATCACGTGCAGGCATCTGTGTTCAGGGGGAAGTATCATGGAAGGATAGGTACCTGACTACCCTAAGAAGATAGGCCATGCGGGCGCTGCAATGGTAGTGGAGTGCCACTGACAAGGGCCGCATGGTGGGGGTTAGCCGTAGGTATAGGCGGCTCACAAGTACAGCAAATATGGCACAGCGAGCAGCACCCAATCAACCCCACCAAGCCAAGGTAACTGGCTCCCTCGAGATTATCGGCTCGCCGTGGTTATCCTGCACGAAGCCGACTGCTTCAACGCCGAGCTTGTGATCGATCGACCGACCAAGGGCCAGCATCATGGCAGCCACGAACGAACCCTTCTATATCCGGTACTAGTAGGTCATTCATCGAGGTCCTTGATTCATGACGCGAAGCTCATTCTTTGACGCGCAGTTCCGGCCACATGGGCAGGTTCGGCCATGAATTTCTAGGTATGACGCCCTAACTTCACCACAATTCAGGCAACTGACGCGTTGGCGGGTCAAAAGAGTTCGATTTCCGAGCAGTAGGTGATGGACGAAGCGCGGTCGCCAGATATGCAAACAATTCCAATTATCGAAACGACAGCCTTATTCGCAAAGAAAGTCTGTCGACGTCCCTGCACCTACGTCTTTGCATCGAAAGAGTTACTGATAGGATACCGGTGTAGTGTGCGTCAGCTCCGTCATCGTAGACGAGATCAAGCGGATCATCAAAACAAGTGAAATCTTGAAGTGAGTTTCGATTGCAAAACTATGCAATCGCTTCGGTTAACCGTGGACAAATAGGGAAGACGACTCGAAGTGGCCTCAGAAGAACAAGGACGGACGCCAGGAACTGGAAATTCGATTAGGCAACGACCACATTTCGTTTGAGGTTTGTTAAATGCTCGATGCATGCAGACATTGATACTAATGGCTTTTAAGACGGCCAAGATAGGATCTCTGGTTGACGTTACAGAATCCGCCGACCCTGAAGGCCTACGAGTGTTTTACTATCTTGTGCAAGACCTTAAAGCACTTGTATTCAGCCTGATTGCTCTTCATTTCAAGATCAAGCCGATCTAAGCGATAGAACAACCAGGATTTGGAATGGGCGCAAGGAGGATGCCAGCTTAGAAGGAAGCCTTGAAGATACCCAGGTGTAGAAACCAAGAAAATTAGATGCGAGATCGTCAAGACCAACAAAGCGGTTTGAGCTGCTCGCAATGAGTTTCAAGTGAACCTTGACGACTGTGCAGCGATACTGAAGGCAGGCCTGTAACACACGGACCGTTGGAGAATCGGCAGCACATAGACAGGCTGGCTATTCTCACACCGCCATTAATAAATGTAAAAGGGAGCCAGTGCGAAAGCAGGTTGCGCCCGGGACACCGCCGTTTAGGTGCACGATTGTTCCCATGCCACGCCCTCAAGACCGTCGCCCTTTTCGCGGAAATAGACATCATCAAGCTCTCGTATCGAAGTTTCCTCTGTATGAGCTGACAGCGTACATCACGAATGTAAAGGAACATTCCCTGGGCTTTGTGCTTCGTACACATACTGGCACCTAGAGGTGGAGTGTCGATGAGGCGGAGATCGCGATGTGATTACTCTGCACTTCACAATACTATCCATCATTGTGCTTTTCCTTGACTTCGTTTTACTTCACATACCCCATGCTACGCTGGGCGACCTTTCATGATCCCCCTTCTCTCGCAAAGAAAGACCGGAGCATTAAAAAAAGGGGAGACATGGTTAGGATGAGGTAACAATGCTGAGACTCTTGTAAACGGACCTTGTGACTGCGAAGCTCTGCGCTGTCGGTTTACCCTTGCACCTGGTGAAAATCACACGACTGGACACAGGTTACTCGCCTCAGTAATGGTGTCTTGAAAACCCAGTAAAACAAAGTTTATACCGCGAATGAATATCACGCACTAAAGCATATGGTGTTGGGCTATGGATCATTCGGAACACAAAGTGTCAATCGGTTGTTAGGAGGGCGACATGGACAAGAATTAGAGTCCAAGACATTATCGAACAATCTGCCATCGTATCTGGGGGTGAGTAAGACCATGAGAGAGATGCCGCCGACATGTGGGAAAGTGACGAGCTGAGGTGGGACCTAGTCTATAGTCTGCTTACCTGAAAAGAAATCTTCAGTCAATTCCTCGCTCATGGTCGTCGCAACGGTTGGCAGTGGATACTTTGCTTATGCTGCGACAACCACTGATTTTAGAGAGAAGCCAAGGTAGCTTCGGTGACGGTACCTTGGTGTAGCGTACCTTTAGTGTAAAACTTGGGTACTGTAGGAAAGACGACTGCGGAGTGATTAATTCGTCAACTCCGCAAGCCCCCCCGCGCATGCGAGACCCTCAAGACCCTCTACCCCGTGGTAAAACAATACCTCCACTAGGGCGCACTCTGTTCGGCTCGCCATGTCCGGGGCTGGCCAAGTGGCAAGGTCTGTCCCAGTACCGGCTTAACGGAGCCATATTCTTGTGGGCACTCACTCCTTGGTAGTCGACGTTGTTTTCGCCTCCCGCTTCGTCGGCCTGCACCGAGTGATGGAGGCAGACCCTCCAGCGTCTCGTCATCGCCCGGTCTAGCCCACACCCGGAGTCTATCTCACCAGCACACGGGTTTGCGGAACCCTGCCACTGCACCTAGGCAGCTTCAACCCCATTGGAAGTGAACCCTCGACGCACCCGGGTATTCATCCACATCCCTCCACGATTCATCTACCTTACCTTAGTCTCCCGCCTCGCTCCTCTCTACCTTACCTCACCTCTACCGTGCTCTTGACCATTCTCCCACAATTCCCCTTTTCTTCCCTACTCTTGTCTGCTCTACTCTAACCCCCATCCTACTGCTGGTCATATCTTAATATTGGCTCTTTTTTTGTTCTTATTTCCTACTGCATCCTTTCCTCTTGTGACACAAGTTTGAATATCTCGCAGCATCCTGTCTTTCTGGTCCCGGTTTTGGCGCCCCTCACCCCCAACCTTAGTTCATACGTCAAGAACCCTCCCTTACTCTCCCTCCATCTCTTCTCCTCCACCATTTCCACGATTCTGACCGATCGGTCTTTTTCGTGATGCGCGCCGGCGCCTGCGCTTGAATTCTCTCGGCCATGCACTGAAAGGTGCTGCTTCTATGTTCATATTGTTCTTCAAAACCTGCAGGTGGTGATTAGCTTCATCCTCGGCTTGGTTCGGCGTGTACAGAAGTTCGCATTGTCGCTTCAAATCGGACGATCAACAAGCCAGGCCAACGTCTTGGTCATTCTTCTCGGCGGCGCCTCCCGCATACCCATTTCCTTGGTCACTCGAACCGACAACCTCGATCTCGAGGTAGTCTACAACCATGCCTACTCCATCATCCGACCCGGCACCGAATCCAGCGCCGCAGATCACCCATCCATCGTCGTCATGTCCTGACGACCTACAGCATCCCCTGCGGCAAAGCCGGCCAGAAGCACTTGTTGTTGACTCCGGTAATCCCGATGAGATGGAGGTTCAACACGAATTGGTGCTTGGGGATGCCTCTTCGCCTGAGCGCTCGGCGTCTGCCGAGCCTCTGTCACGAGATACGACCATGTCGCCGCGGCCGCAATCAAGCGTCACCCTCTCGACATCACCCCCACCAAGTGGACACGATACCGAAGCAGTCAAACCCCCGCAAGAACGTATGGTCGAAGATATGACTTGTCAGGAGAACCTGACAAAGGCGCAACGTATACCCAACTGCAATCGCAATTCACCGAGTCACGAGGTACAACCCTACGACTCAAGAATCTCCGAGGATGACTACATATTACCTTCCATGGGGCCTGAGTATTCCAGCATGCGGGTAAGTTCATGCGCTGGGAACTAAATGTTGTTTTGAAGATCGAATCTAACACGCCAAGTCACTCGCCGTATCACCATCCTCATTCCTTCGTCCTGGAAGCCGCTTTCATGGCACCCAGCAATCAGAGCGACAAGTGTATGACGTGCAGGTGGAAATCAAGCACGTCGACATGCGCGAGTCGTTTTTGTGCGGATACCTACGCATTCAAGGTTCGTGGCCAGACTACGCACTTCCTTCTCTTCATGCAATCGCTTACTTGTCCAACAGGTTTAACCGACGACCACCCTACTCTTACCACTTTCTTCGAAGGCGAAATTATTGGCTCCAAGTACAACTTCTTTACGCAGCACGAGGATTGGGGTGCGAACACAAAAGTCGATCTCAACCACTGGTCGAAATTCAGTGCCTTTCGTCCGTTTGCTAAGCTTGCCCGCAAAGGCACCATCACTATTCCAGATGTGGCTCAAAAAGAGAACATTTTCATGCGTTGGAAAGAGCACTTCCTGGTGCCTGACCATCGCGTACGGACCATTTCTGGTGCTAGCTTCGAGGGTTTTTATTACATTTGCTTTAATCAGATCAAGGGTGAAGTCAGTGGAATCTATTTTCACTCCAAGAGCGAAAAGTGAGTTCTTCCCAACTTGTTGACGATGTAATGCTGACCATGAGGAGCAGATTCCAACAATTGGAGTTGAAGCATGTGCCCAATCGAGGCTGTTTCAGTGCAGTGGAGTTTCGGTGATACTTATATCTCTTTGCGGGGAAGGACCAGACTCCTTCATACTTGTTTGGGAGTCCCGGATTTGGACTTGATTATAGGGCCAGCATGATGGGCAGTCTATCTTAAGGTTTTTGTTGTTTATCGGGTGGATCGGAGAAATGCATCGCATACGATGTCCAAGAGTGAGCATAGATAGGATGGGACGACCAGCAGAGGCTGATTTGGGCAAATCAATCTCAATGCCACATAACGATAGGATAGTTTCACGAGATGGCGAAAATTCGCCACTGCCTCATGATTTTTTATGCCATTCTATTCATCAGTCTCGAACTTTCTGAAATATCCTCTTCGGAAGGGGTTCAACTCATCGGCAGTCGACCCTGTACCTTGCCGGGCTTTGTAGGCGTCAAGATCCGAACGTGATACTTGTTCATCGGGCAGGCGACGGTACGTGATCAGTCTTCGAGACCCTGCGTACACATTAGAGCAAGTTCAAGCGACACAAAAGGAGAAGCAAGAAGGAGGAAGGGAGCTGATCTTCAATCCCGAGGGCTAAATCATTTATCTGACATAAACTCGCTCAATGGTGGTACTTACACTTGTTGAATACTTGTAAGCAAATGCTCACGATCTCTAGACAAGGGTGAGTGGGTATCGGAATTTCGAGTTGCTCATCATTGGCAGTAGGCATCCAAAATGAAAGGCGCCCATTGTCCACCAAAGTATCGGCTGCAAAGATGAGGATATTGTCGAGCATTGCCAAAAAACTGTAGGGCTTCTTTGGCGGCACATAGTCGGGTAACCTAGACGATCATCAGCTCAGTCGATATGTAGATGGGTTTTGGTGACAAAGTCGGTGACATACATGCCACATCTGATGCCCTTCTCAATGAGCCAAGTGGACTTGGCGGGATCTTTTATGCCGAGGACCTTAAGACCCTCACGGACACCATATGGAGGATCGCAAACAATGCCATCCCAAGTCCGTCTGTGAGTTCTGATCGGGCTGTTGGTCAGATCGGCGGCAAACACTCCGCCGAGCGACGTGGCTAGATCGTATTGCTTGAAGTTACTAAGTAGGTCTTTGCCATCGCCATTACCACGAATACTTCGACCGTCGAGATCGCTCCCCCATGGGATGGCCCCGAAGTGGGCGCAAGCGATTGGAAATGAGCCGGTTCCAACGAATGGGTCATAAAACAACTTCCCGGGTGCTGCTAAGGCGATGTTAGCAGTAATCAAGGACAGTTCCGCGTCCATGCTGGTTGTAGAAATATAGCGCCGCTTTTTCAAGTCATATTTGATGACAAGGTCCCGCGATGAGTTGCCCAGGAATCGGCCCAAGTACATGCTTGTTGGGTGTTCTACGCCCATCGGCACGCTGTTCCATGGCCATAGCTCAAAGATTGTGAAGACCTCGTCCGGTGTGGTCATACGGATGGGCCCTTTGAAAGGAAGGAAATGAAATGTGTTGATGATGGATAAGCGCTTGCTGCTTGGACGAGAGCCCTGATGGGAGTCGATGTCGAACCTGAATGAGACATCTGTGTACTCCTCCCACAGGCTTTCGCTTCGCTTTCTCACGTCTTGATGCAGCTCGTCAAGTGAAGCACCTGTTCCCCACAACTCGTGAATAGACTGTGCAAGGATGGAGCGGCGAATCAATTTTCTGGCGGCTTCAACCGACGGCAGTCTGACCAGACAAAACGGCGACTATTATTGGTCAGAAGTCTGAAGAAATTTCGCAGGTGAAATAGGGCTTTCTGTCTCATACACTGTTGTCATAGGCCAGGACAGTCAAGTCAACGTCTTCCACAACGGCTAATGCTTGAATTTCAGGTAAGCGAAAGGTCTCATGGACCTGCGCGAACTTGATGATAAAATCCATGATTTTCGCGGTAGTATGGAGGAAGCGTGATCTATACTTGGTTTGATGATCTAGGGACTTAGATGTGGTAGGTGAGCACGATCAGGTAGCGTTGAAATGGAGGGTAGAGACGGTTTTCAGTGCATTCTCCTCATAAACCCTGTCAATACTTAGTAGATCTCACGCCTGCCGCAAAGGTCTCCTCATAGACCGCGCCGTACTTGCGTCGTGTATGATTTTTTCTGGTTCTCTTTTCTCAATCCAAGGTGAAAGGCGCCCCATCGTGGCAGAAGATTCGCCGATAAAATCCCGGGTACAGCATCTGATCCACAGCAGGCTTACCCAGCAATAAACTCCTACTACATGAACCTGGCGTATGTCAAGGCAACTCTCAAGACAACACAGAATTGCTGGCTGCAAGGCAACAATAGCTCGACTATCATGTTCGCAAATCATTCTCCAACTGTTTACCAGTCCTCAAAATGCTTTGTTACTTATGGTAAACTGGGCCATGTCGATTCACAACAGCATCCCAGTAGAGGCAAACCTTGGACATCGATAAAAGCACTGGATTTTGTTCACAAGGTATTGCTGGATGTTGCCATCCCCCATTGATGAGCGTACTGCGCTGACATCCCCACTGGTTGATCTTGTTTTCCCAGAGTCATGCTCAGATTTGTTGTACGCGAAGCTCATGGAGCACCGCCCGCCGCCACACTACTTTCGCGTTTCTATGCATTTGGGCGACATCCTGGATAGAGAATTCTTCACGGAATACGTGAAAAGAGGTAAATACTTTTGAGATTTGAACATGGTCAAAAATACTAGCTGACAAGTTTTTGAACAGGCAATATTTTGATGCTTTCCGAGGGCAATTCAGTCGCAGACAATGTTTTCACCCTACGAGATGGTAAAAAAGGACCAGGCTCCTTCCTTAGAACACAATCTAACACAGGCAGGCCACCTGACTATGTATTTGGACAAGGAGACATTCGAGCGTGCTGGCCTAGTGGGAAAGCCATACGGCGTGAAAGGAAATCGTGGGCTCAAGCCCAGATGGGGTAAGCTCACGAGATTGGTCCCATTGAATCCTCTACCTTAAGTGAACATCTTGGACGTGCTAACATTGATCGACTAGTTGTCTCATATGATCTCAAGAGCCCAACGATGCTTCACGGAAAGAAAGGATTCGACAGATTAGTCTACGCCTGCAAGCAAGTACTAAGTCAGCGTAACAGCTGGCTGTTCTGTAACAGGAGCGAGTCTTGTAAGTTTGCCTACTCATTGTGTAAAAGATGAATAACTAAGAGGCAAGACCCTGAGCCCGATCCATTATCGAAGCATTTCCCGGTCAAGTTTGATGCAGCGCCTGCTCCAATGCAGAACCTAGATACTAGCCCAGCCCTGATGGCTATTCCTCCTTCCATTCTCACAGACTCCGATCGTCCTAGACTCGAAGAGTGGGCCTCGGAACTGTACGAATGGTTTTCACTTGTTCGCCTAATGAGTCCTCGCATTTTGGCTGGGGACAATGTTGACCCATACCTCTCGCGATATGATGCACCAGCCGGTGGCTCCGAAGACAAAGCATCTAATACGAGGCTGTCAAAGGTCAGCTGGCAAGGCTTCATGGCCTCGGATTGGTTCCATCGACTGCTTGTAGACATCCTCGTCGCATGGCCCACGCAGTCTTGGTTTTATTTAAGTGCCACCACTGTCTCAAAAGGCTCGAGCGGCGACGGCAAGGAAGTTGCTTTCCTCCGACCAAGCCTCGCGGACGGAGAGTATTTGATGTGGGAGATTGCCAGCGCAGAATGAGTTTTCAGCCAGAAGCTCTCAATCCTGTCTAGCTCGAACACTTCGTTCGTCACCAAGCCCTTGACCTAGAATGGCTTCCTCAACCAACTTGCGCAATTCTGCCTGACCCTCGGGAGTGTTGAAATCATCGCGCTGGGCCAACTCGTCTATTCGACGGCGCAATTCTGGGTCGGCAAGCTCAGGAATCTCCTGCGCCTCATCCATCGTACCGACAGTGACGGACATGCCACTTGGAGCAGGAGGGGTCATTTCAGGCATGACGGCAGCCGCTGTGGCTTCAACATCACCGTTTTGCCGAGAAGATTCCACAGTGTTCAAATAAGCAGCGACCTCCGGGAACTCTCCTTCACTTGTGATCTTTTCTTTGGCTGTGAGTCTTTCAGAGCCTCGATGATTGAAGTTGGCACCAAGCTCTTCAATCAGGACCTTGGCAGCGTCAACAGTCTCGACCACAAATAAAGCGGTTTCGTCATCTTCATCCCTAAGATCGACATCGACCTTGAATTCGTGGACTAGGGCGCGCAACAGTTCGAGATGGTTGTAGCTGGCAGCAGCATGGATTAAAGAATACCCATGCTCATCTTGCGAGGAAGCGAGGGCCGGGTTCTCACGAAGGAGGGGCAGTAACGTGGGGCTGTTATCAGCAGCGAGGAGGAACGGGTTTGGAGCCATCACTGGGAATGGCCACTGGACTCTTGTCTAATGCTGAGAAGAAAGGAGAAGCAAAAAAAAAAAAAAAAGAGGTTTTTTTTTCAAAAATTAAACCAGCCCGTGTGTCTTGTACTCTTTTGGCGATGTAGAAGGTGCATCTAAAACACCGGTACACAGAACGGCTTTGGTGTGGCACGCCTGAATTGAAGATCCACGACGGGGGAAAGAAAAAAAAAAGTATGGTGTTGTTTTTGTAGTAGAAGTTTGGTTAACGACTAAGAGCCAATACCTGACGAGAGCCTTCTAAGAACTGTCTATGAACACCTGTGCTAAGCCCCTCGTGGTCCATTGCCTACCAAGTACCGCGCGGTACCTCCTCCCAGCCAGATGGAACCAATACCTTGACAAGTTGCTAACCTTAGGCAATGGGATTTCCCTTCCCTAAGGATGGCTACCGTTGCTTTAGGTAAAGCAAGGGTCTCGTAGCATTAATGCGATCTTGTAAACCATGTGTTACTGGAAAGGCAGAGGGGACAGACGAGCTACATAAGGTTACTCGACACAACGGCTGGCTTATGGTGGTGGGTCATCCACAGGTGCTTCATCTAGGTAGGTAGTACAATTGTAGACTCTATCGGCATGACTCAATGTGGTGGAGCAGAGCCAAGGCGCTCGTCTAGGCGCTGGTAAGTCCTCGGGAGTATTTCACGGGAGTAGCAGCCTCCCTTATCCAAGCGATGGTTCGGCACCAAGAACAGCCACTTTCATTTGAGAGCATGATCCGATTGTGTAAGTCAAGGGTGCAAAATCAGCCAGCGGAACGTTTCCCCATTATTGTTGGCCCCTGTCGTGTGCGGTGTAAATACGGTACCAGGACTTGTCAGCCATGTTCATTTTCGCAAACATTTTTGGAAGCAAGGTACGCTCCACATCGTGGCTGCCGCTGTGTACCCTAGCTCCTGCGCCACATGACTGTTGAATTCGTCAAGCATTGTACTGAATACCGGTTGTCTATTCGCTATGTTGGTGGAAGCCTTACCAAAACCCTGCCACCTAAAGCCAACCGCACACTCGCAGCCACCTGAGTCACACCAGGACCAGGGCCCAAAGTACCCCTCAGGCTGTGCAGGTTTGATTTAGCAGAAAGTGACGCTGCGATGCTTGAGTGAAGCAACTGCACGCAAAGTTGATGCGAAAACCACCCAGTGTCTCGACCACGATATTAAAAGGGCTTGGCTTGTTTTTTCTTTCTCTTTCTTTCTCGCTATCTTGTCACACACACACACACACACTCTCTCTCTCTCTCTTTCTCTTTCTCACAGGATAGAAGGATCTTTCCTTTTCCAGTCTTCTGCATTTTACCCTTTGTATTGCTAAAGTTGGCCGCAGTGACCAAGGTAACTGAAGTGGCTTGAACCTTAGGTACTCAGGCACCTTGTTCCTTCCACACAGCTGGTGGTTTCCGATTTCCAACGCAAATATCTACAAACAGACAGCCATATCCTTCTGTTTTACAAATCCTTTCAAGAGCGGCAGAGATTACTGGACTGAATTGACCCAAATCGCACTCTTATAGGAACGACTTTCCTCTACTGGACATACACCATACTTCATCGGACCACAAAACGAACAGCTCTTGCTGTTCTGTGGAGGATCATGGCGGCACCCTATGTTGGACAAGACGCCAAAGAGGTCTCCCGCATGCTGGAAGCTCTGGAGCTCGCCAGGAAGGAGAAGCGAAAGGGCGGGTTTTCGTGCAAAAAGACGACTTATAATGTCAAGAATTCCCCTACCGGAATTACTGTCGACTCGTGGAGGATGCAGGACTGGGACTACAAGCGACCAGACCTCCCCACCTATGCGCGTGGTCTTTTCACAACGCGAACCAGCAGGAAAGAGCCAGAAATCGCAGTACGAGGCTACGACAAATTCTTCAATGTTAACGAGGTCAACGACACTAAGTGGGACAACGTTATGTCCAGGACACAGGGCCCTTACGAATTGACCTTGAAGGAAAATGGTTGTATCATCTTCGTGGCTGGGCTCGAGGATGATACTCTTGTTGTCTGTAGCAAACACTCAACTGGCGACCGCAGTGATACCGAGCTCAGCCATGCGAGCGCCGGAGAGGTGCGGCTCGAAAAGCAACTGGCCACCGTTGGCAAGACGAAAGGAGACCTGGCTCGTGAGCTGCGGCGCAGGAATGTCACAGCCGTTGCTGAGCTTTGTGACGACAGCTTCGAGGAGCACATCCTTGCCTATGGTCCCGACAAGGCCGGCCTCTACTTGCATGGTATCAACCTCAATCTTCCAGAGTTCGCCACTTATCCAAGCGAATTTGTCCAGGAATTCGCCGACCAGTGGGGCTTTCGCAAGACAGGCTTGATAGTCATGGACGATGTGGCAAAGGTCAAGTCATTCCTCGACGAGGTGGCCGAGACCGGTGCACACGATGGCCGTGATGTGGAAGGCTTCGTAATTCGTTGCAAGATGAGCCTCGATCCCAAGTCACTACCCTATCATGACTGGTTCTTCAAGTACAAGTTTGAGGAACCCTATCTGATGTACAGGCAGTGGCGAGAGTGCACGAAGGCCATGATTGCAGGCAGGCAGCCCAAGTATAAAAAGCACGCAAAAATCACGGAAGAATATTTATTGTACGCGCGAAAGCGGTTGGCAGCTGACCCCAGACTCGGCCAGCTGTACAACCAAAACCATGGCATCATCACTCTGAGGGATGATTTTCTCAAATTCAAAAACCTCAACGGAGCAGATGCCGCCAACATGGAAGAGAGCGATCCTCTTATCATGACGGAAGTCACTGGCGACGTTATCCTCTGTCCGATAGCAACCATTGGCTGCGGAAAGACAACGATAGCATTAGCATTAACGCATCTTTTCGGTTGGGGCCACATTCAGAACGATAACATATCCGGCAAAAATCGTCCTCCTAGATTCACAAAGGCGGTCTTGGATGAACTGAAGACGAAGCCTGCCGTTATCGCAGATCGTAACAATGCACAGCGGCACGAGAGGAAGCAGATCATCACGGACGTTAAACTGCAGCATGCCACCGCCAAGCTGGTATGCCTCAACTTTCGCCACGATGAAGAGTACATTGACGAGATTCGCCGCATCACACGCCAGAGGGTGGTAGATCGCGGTGACAATCACCAGACAATCCATGCAGCAACCGACCAGGCCAAGTTTATAGCTGTCATGGAAGGATTTATTAATAGATTTGAGCGATGCGATCCACACAGCCGACCGGACGATGGGTTCGACGTCGTGATAGACCTGGATCCTACAACTGGGAGCCGTCAGAACCTCGAAACAACTGTCACACAGCTGAACCGCTTCTTTCCCAACCTTATCAAGGAACTGCCGTCGTCCGAACAACTTGACGCAGCTATCGAGGCATCTTTGGGCTATCGACCAGACTTCAAACACGAAATCCCTGATCGAGGCAAGAAGGATCGAGCCAATAAGCAGGAGCCTCAAAAGAAGAAGCAGCATTTGGAGTATATGTCTGTGGATGTGCCTACTCAACCAATCAATGCCCTCCTGGACAAGGCATTTCAACAGCTCAGCAGCGAGAACGCCCGGTTCTACAAGCAGCTCAAGCAGACGAGACGCCTTCAACCGAAATTCCACGTCACTTTGATGCACCGCGCAACGTCGAAAGAGCATCCTGAATTGTGGGCACGGTACACTGCCTGCCATACTGGAGCTGGAGGTGCTACTGACAAACTGGGCGATTGTGACGTGATACTCGAGCGCGTAAGTCCACTATTGCTTTTACCTGTCTGTAGCTCTATATCTGGGCTTTACTGAACACTTATCAAGGTTGTTTACGACAGCCGTATCATGGCAATAGTTGTTCGGCTAGTAGACGACGAAGGCAAGTGGGAGTGCGTAAACCGTGTGGCACACATCACTGTAGGAACACGTGATGGTGCGGTGAAGCCAAAAGAAAGCAACGACCTACTCGCCAAGTGGCTCGAACAAGGGGCAGCCGTTGACAATGGTATCAACGAGGTAGTGTTTGAGGAGAAGCCTACTCTGAAGGGCTCAGTCAAGGGAGTGCTGTCTAGATAATATATTGTCTGCAGTGTAACGACCAATGAGTAGCTTAGCTACCCAAGCAGATACTTCCCATCGAATAGCACTAGCCTGGCAGAGCTTCGGAACAGACGAGAACTTTGTACTCACGGCGCCGATCAATCCTTGCGAGGCTGTAAAGGCGATCAGGAACAAGAGTAGAGCACACATGGCTTGACTGGTTTATGCAATTATTATGGCCGCGGCCAGCTGCTGTTCTTGTTGGTAAACTGGGCATGGAAAGCAAACGATGAGCTTTGCAAAAAGCCATCAAATGGCAACCTTTCTAGGCTACATAAGTTGCACCATCAGATAGTGTAACGGAACAGTTTAGCGAGGGGTTGGCCCGGACTGTCTCTGGACCCAAACTTGAAAATAAACGGACGCGGACTACGGAAAGGAAGGGGTATATATGCGTGCTCAACATCCCATCTAAAGGTGAAAATGCCAATCAGTGATTCTCATAAACCGACATTGCACAGGCTGAGTCACTCGTCATCTAGAAATCTGCTTGCCAGCCTGCCAAAGAAAGGCACCTCAAACCTGCAAATGTTAGTTGTAAACAATGACGCTGGGCTAAGGAGGAGCCATTACCTGTCAAGGATATCGGCGTCTTTGTAAGCTCGGTAGGAGAGAAGAGCAATCAAGGCGATGTCGGCAAGGAAGAATAGCCAGCTGAGGAAAAGAGACCATGCAAAGACCAGGTGAAAAACCAGGACAGCTGTGAACAAGAGAGCAGATTGCCAGGCATGGAACCTAATACAGTATGTAGGTTAAAATCTTGTCTAGGACACCATGATACAATGATTTCAGGCCGTTACACTACTGATACGTACCTCACATAGTCACTGTTGCGCTCAAGAATCAGGAGGACTATGGCTCCCAGTGGCGGCAGGGCCAGGTAAGCCAGACATGCTTCGTAGTCGAGGCGCAAGCCGAGGCTAGTATCGAATTCGCTGACCTCGGCTGCGGGATATGCGCCTGGCATGGAACTAGATGGGCCGCTACCGTGGCCAGCGGCATAGGGCGACGACGTCGAAGCGCCAACCCAACCACTGGTCTGGCCATCAAAGCCTGTCCATCCCCGCTGCGGCTGTGGATGTTGCAGTGGCGGAGGGCTGCGTGCGGGAGAGAAGGGTCGACGAACGTCGGAAGAGGCCCTCGGTGAAGCAAACCCTCCCTGTTCGGGAGAGGCGACTCGAGAGTGTTCCGGGGGAGACGATTGGTAGGGCGCGAAATCCATATCGAAGGTTGGCTCGTGTAGACAGTAATCAAGATTGGGGAACGTGACCCGTGAATCAGCACACGTGCATATCTGTCGCACGTACGCGAGTAAAGAGTAATTCAACAATTATGGTTGATTATGCGCAAGGGTTTGCCCGCTGTGCCTGCCGTTGCTCGGCGATCGAGGGTTGGGTATCTCGAGAGATATGTTCGGCGAGGAACTGCGTTGGTAATGAGTTGCGGTTGCGTCGAAGCTGAAGTTTGAGCTTACGAACGTACGGAACCAGTAAGTAGACATGATACGTAATTGATCCGCTGATACCTGTATTTTGGCAAGCGCCTGGAGCTGAAGCGGTGTACCTCGATTTGGCAAGGTACTTACTTAGTGCTTTAAACTGCATTGGCGAATTATCTCCCCGAGATTTACATCCTACCTAAGCCTAAGGGACTGCCTACCTTACCTACCTTAGTTCATCAACCACCCGGAGAATCTAGCCTGCCGTAGCATGAATAAGATCCCATTGGGCTAAATGATTTCTTTACTTGAGGCCTGAAAGAGAATTGATGATAAGACAATATCCATAACAAATCCATTGATGATATTGGACATCACATGCTCAATCGCATTGGCAGAATGAAGAAAAGGACAAAAAAATTCATGATAAGAATTCTACGGCTCGACTTATTCTCTTGAAGACATGGAAACATATATTGTACAATTCTACAGCGGGTATGGAGCAGATGGAGCGGTCATGCTCTCAGCATCCTACTATTACATGTGACAATGGAAGGACTACTCAGATTCCTTATCTGAGCTCCCCGGGTTTGCTTCTTCCTCCAATTGTGCCTTTCTGCCTTCAAGAGCAAGCCATAAGCTGCGGCTGCCACCTTCAAGTGCGTTTGTGACGCCCAGACCAGCACCTTGGAGCAAGGCAACCAGCTGAGCCCGCAATCCATCAAGGCCACCCTCAATGCCGCCAACCCAGCTTACGCCAGCTTGATCAAAAATCTTTCCCTCAATACGTCCTCCTACAAGGAGTAGCTTAGCCAGACCCTCCTGGCAAGTTGGGTCATGGTATCCAGGATTTTTCCTTCTTGTCGGTGCGGGAAATTTGCCCGGGACTGGGGACAGAATGCTCAATGCCGCCGCTAAGTGTGCCGTGGATAGGGCAGGAAGTACCAAAGCAGCCATTGGTCCAATCAACAGCGGTTCCATTTGTGCAAAAGCAGAATCTTGGGGGACATCCTTGTTGCGAGTTGCTTCGTATGCCGCCTCCGAGAGATCGTGGACAAGAGGGCCATGCGTGGTGCGAGCGGTATCCGCGAGCGCAGCCGCGGCCTCGGGGTTATGGAACTCGGTAATCCTGAGCGCCACCTTGAACATGTTTGTCCTCAAGACCTGCATTTGTACGTGCGTTGCGACATCTCCATTCCCAGGTCCACTCGGAGAACTGGTAGCTGGAACAGCCTCCAATGCCTTCTTCAGCTCCCTTCGGACGGCCGCCCATTCGATCGCGGTCAGGTTGCTGTGTTGGAAGAAAAGTATCAAGGGTGTAGATCGGAGTAAGGACGTGTATGTGCGGATGAGCTGACTCTTCCTCGTCTCGACAGGTCGTGCGCTCGGGGGCTTCGAAGCTGGTGCATGTTCAACCGGCAATCGAAAGCCAGAAACCGAGGATTTACTACCTGCAACAGTAGCATAGCATCGTGCAGGTAAGATCCAGGCCTGTTGCGTAGTGACTTGGTCGCGGCTCAGTTTTTGCAGACATTGGCCAGCAGCCCTGGTTATCCTTCGCGACATTCTGTGTCAATCAGTATTATTGATGTGTCCTGTAGCTCGAAAAACTTGGAAACGTACGTGACCTCCTTCGATCTACAGCCCTCCGTCTGCAGACTGTCAGGATTAAAAAAATACGGAGCAGAAGTTGAGAGCACTCTGAACTGTGGAGTACTTAGGCCACGGCCTCTAGCACTTGGCGGTACCGCACCGACCGGGTTTAATTTGGTGCTTTCGCATGTCACTTCTGCTTATCGAGCCACCGATGAGAGGAACCTCTAGGTCCTACCTAGTACGCCATGCTTGCATCGGAACGGGTCAACAATCAGCCGCTTTCCACGAATCTATTGGTAGTACTCAGTACTTCAAGTCAGGCGACATCTATTAGTTTCTACCCGTACTGGAGACACCAAGGAGCACATCTCGCTAAACCCGGCCTTGGAAAGCAGCCTGAGCTCGATTACGCGCGACACTCCCTGCCTGGTCACTACTCTCGTAGCTTCGGCGTATGTAGCTTCGACTTATCTACCTTTCCTCACCAACTTGCAAATTCAAGATCATTACTTAGGCCAGCAACCACAAAACCTCGTGGCCTGTCCTTGATCTGCAATTACTATCCGCTACATTTGCATTTGCACCTGTCCGTTGCCCCTCGGCGTCGTTGATCCTCCCTAGGCATTCTCCCCATTTCGCAGGGCCACGCGCAGGCCGACCGCCTCGACACTCACTATGTCTACTCTCGAAGAGCTCGATGACCTTGATCGCAGGGACAAGGACGACAAGAAGAGAGATGATAGAGACAAGAAGGATAACAACAAGGGAGAGGACGGAGATGCCGAGATGAACGAGGCTGAGCAGGAAGAAGACGACATTCTTGATGAGGAAATCCTTACTCTCAGCACACAAGATATTCAGACTCGAAAACGACTACTCGAAAACGACTCAAGGATCATGAAGAGCGAGCTTTCTCGTCTGTCTCACGAAAAGGCTACGATGGGGGAGAAAATCAAGGACAACGTGGACAAGATTGCTAATAACCGTCAACTACCCTATCTCGTTGGTAACGTCGTTGAGTTGCTGGATCTAGACCCAACTGCCGAATCTTCAGAAGAAGGCGCGAACATTGACCTCGATGCTACAAGGGTCGGCAAGTCGGCAGTCATTAAGACGTCAACGCGGCAAACTATTTTCTTGCCCCTCATTGGCCTTGTAGACTCGGACAAGCTTAAGCCTGGTGATCTGATCGGTGTCAACAAGGATTCTTACCTTATCCTCGACACGCTTCCTGCAGAGTATGATAGCCGCGTTAAGGCGATGGAGGTTGACGAAAAGCCAACCGAACAGTATACCGATGTCGGTGGCTTGGACAAGCAGATCGAAGAGTTGGTCGAGGCCATTGTTTGGCCGATGAAGGAGGCGGAACGCTTCAAGAAGATTGGCATCAAGGCCCCAAAAGGTACCAGCCCATAAGAACGCTCGTACAGACAAGACGAGATGCAGGGCTTGGCGTGAACCTCAGCTAATGCTATACAGGTGCTCTGATGTACGGACCGCCAGGAACGGGCAAAACACTTTTAGCCAGAGCCTGTGCCGCACAAACCGATGCGACCTTTCTGAAGCTTGCTGGGCCGCAGCTGGTGCAGATGTTCATAGGTGATGGTGCCAAGTTGGTGCGTGACTGCTTCGCGTTGGCAAAGGAAAAAGCTCCTGCCATTATCTTCATCGACGAATTAGACGCTGTTGGCACGAAGCGATTCGACAGCGAAAAGAGTGGCGACCGAGAAGTACAGCGTACCATGCTTGAGCTGCTGAACCAGCTCGACGGTTTTGCCTCCGACGACCGCATCAAAGTTCTGGCGGCAACCAACCGTGTGGATGTTCTGGACCCTGCATTGCTTCGCTCAGGCCGACTGGACCGCAAGATCGAGTTCCCTCTACCAAATGAGGAGGCTCGTGCGCAAATTCTTCGCATTCATTCACGCAAGATGAAGGTCGATGACGCTGTCAACTGGGGAGAGCTGGCTCGCAGTACCGACGAGTTCGGCGGTGCAATGCTCAAAGCTGTGTGCGTGGAGGCCGGTATGATTGCTCTGCGGTCAGGGAAGAACAAAATCGGGCACGAACACTACGTGGATGCGATTGCGGAAGTACAAGCCAAGAAGAAGGATGTGAGTAGAACACTGATGCAAGTTCTTTTGCGTTCTGCAAAACCAGCTAACCTATGACAACAGACGGTCAATTTCTACGCGTAAACGACAACCGCCCGAGTCACCAACAGGAACGCTTTCTCATGACGGGTCGAAGCTTCATGGCGTGTCGTTGTATAGAAGCAATTGTAACACTATCCCCTTCCCTCATGCGATTAGACAGCTGGATGGCGGAACTGGGCGCCGGATGAACTACACGGGCAGGGATGGGTTCTTCCGCAATCGCGATATATGTATTCTACGACCGTTTGTAGCATGCCAACCAACATCCTGACCAATGTGGTGCCCAATAAGCTATCTAGCTTGTGTAATGAGAGTACCTTGCTAACGGAATGTTGCGGCTAAGTCTAAGCTTAAGGAAGTACAACTTGTTGTTGGCCGAAATAGTACCAGGCTGGAGTGGTGCTTTTTTAATCATCCTTTCGGTAGACGACCTTCTGTTTTCGCGCCATCAACAGTTCAAAGCAAAGTGTTCCTGCGGATCCCGAAAACATGTGGAAAATTGATGGACCGATGAGATGCCGTACCAACATACCTTACCTGAGGTAAGGCTATGGAATGGCGTTGTAGCGCTTATGTCATATATACGTCATCTACCCAGCCAGGATGCACAAAGAGCTACCACTTTCACATGCATGTAGCCCTTAGAGATGCCTGCCCACAACTACCACCGAATTGCACGAGACAAGTATCCCAAGTAACATGGCAGACCATATTACATCCTTGTTATTGTGGTTATTGGATTGCTTACGTCTTAAAAATTTTCAATTTAACGGGAGTATATGCCGGGTTCAGCGTTTACTCGAACACTTCTATCAATTTCTCCTGCTCTTAGAAATAGGGCACTTACGATGAGATTATAATCATACTGGTACTGCCGGTGGTTAGGTCAATATTTTATCTACGTAACAGGACCAACTGTGTCGTGTCGGCCTGTAGTGGCAGGTTCTTGGAAGTTCCGTACCTTAGGCGGCCAGGTGTCAGAAAGAATAGAGCAATACCGAAGGCGTCATGATTTGATGACGTGCCACGACCGCGGGCCACTCAGAAACAGCAGTTGGCATGGGCATGGGCTGACAAGCCGCGAGAGAATATGACAAGTACTGTACTCGCAGTTTTGAGCTTGGGGTCGATTGCAGCTCATGCCTGACGTACCCTACCTCGAGTGTTGGTCCAAAAAGTGCTGTAAATTGGGCGGATGGGTACCTGGTGTGCAAGTAGCTGGGGGAGCTGTCAATTAGTGACGTGATGGATTTCCAAGAGCTCGTGCCGCTACCTTGTAGCAGCACCCGTCAAGCTGCCTCATTCCCTTCCACCTCTTTTAATCTTTTCCGCCATTGTGCCGCCTCTTTTTCTTTCTTCCTCATCATCTTCCTCCTTGATACCTAAAAGTAAATAGTGAGAATCGCCTGTTTTCGCACAACACTTGCTGTGCTAGGCCTCAGTCGATCATCCTACATTCAAACGAGTCCTACATTTCCCCTTTTCCAAACTATTCCGCATTACCAAAGCAGGACAGATCCATTATGAAGCACCTCAGTGTCATATTCACTGCCGGTCTTGCTGTCTGCGGCGTAGCCGCCAGTAGCTGGTTTCCCGGCACCAAGGGCGGTACGTGCTAGCCCAACAACACTGATCAACACAACCGCTAACGTCAGTCTTTTTGTGTACAGTGTATAACAAATGGCATGAGACGGAGCTGGAACGATGGCTTTCCGACAACAACATTCCCTACCCCACTCCCGCTGATCGCAAGGACTTGGAGGCTCTCGTCGAGAAGAACTGGAATGCTGCAGTCGTCGAACCATACAAGAGCTGGGATACTGCTCAGTTGAGCTCCTACCTCCAGAACAAGGGCAAAGAGGTCAACACAGAAGCCCAGCAGGCCAAGGATAGCTTGATTTCTCAAGTCAAGGCTAACTGGTACGAGACGGAGGAGGGCACGCACAATGCTTGGGTCAGCGTCAAGGATTGGATCCTCGATACTTGGACTGAGAGTCAGCTAAAGGCTTTTTGCGACAAGCACAAGATTCCCGGTACGTGGTCTTGACCCCCTTGGCGACCCAAGGTTCCGGTACTGACCTGCTCAATATTTAGTCCCTCAACCCCGTCAACGAGACACCATTCTGCAAAAGGCTCGATCCAGTTACGAGACTGTTGCCAAGAGCGTGGGCGAGACCACAGCCTACCCCGGCAACTGGCTGTACGAGAGTTGGTCAGAGTCTGACCTCAAGGAATGGCTTGACACGCACGGCTTCCCTGCACCTCAACCTTCATCGCGCGATAAGCTTATTGCTTCGGTTCGCCGAAACTCTCGTATTGCCTATCTCAAGGCACAGGAGCAGGCTGCTAGCGCTACCGCAAGCGCGCAGTCTGCTTATGCCACTCTCACTGACATGATTATTGACGCTTGGGGCGAGTCCCAGCTCAAGGAATTCTGCGACAAGAATAGCATTCCTGTGCCACAGGGCACCAAGGCCAACGAGCTCCGTGCTCTTGTTCGAAAGCACCGCGCTGATATTTTGGGCGACACAGTTGCTTCCAGTGCGTCCAGTGCATTCGGAGCCGCCACCTCTAATGCTCAGAATCAGTACGCCAAGGCAACAGATAGCGCTTCTCTTGCGGCGCAGGATGCCTTCAATAAAGCTGTTGATACGTGGTCGGAGAGTCGCCTCAAGGCTTACCTTGACGCGCGTGGTGTCCCTGTGCCACATGGCTCCAACAAAGACCAGCTTCGAGCCCTTGTGAGGAAGAATTCACACAAGGCTGCCTCTGGCTGGAATGCCTGGACCTTCGATGACTTCAGCTACGACAACCTCAAGAAGTATCTGGCCAAGAACGGTGACGCCGCCGCCAAGAAAGTCGGCGAGAAGAAGGATGTCACTCGCGATGAGTTGCTGAGCGCTGCGCAGTCTGCCTATGCTTCGGCCTCCAGCGCTGGTGGTGTAACTTACGCTTCTGCTACCAGCTATCTTTCTTCTGCAACCGATTCCGCTAAGCAGAGCACATTTGATGCTTGGACTGAGACTGACCTCAAAGCTTACCTGGATAGCTACGGCATTCCCGTTCCCCAAGGCTCGAAGCTCGAGGATCTCAAGGCACAAGCTCGCAAGCATGCTACGTACTTTAAGTACGGCACTTCTACACCAGCAGGCACCGCCTTTGCTAGACTCGGAGAGGTCGCCAAGGAGGGTTGGAACTGGGTTGCTCAGCAATTGAATCTCGGTGGCGAAGCGGCGAAGCAGAAGGCTGCCGAGGCAGAAGCTCAAGCTAAGGCCAAGGCCCAGCAGGTTCGGGAGGAGCTGTAGAATACTCGCGCTCAATGACACAGCGCAAAGCCATGCTGCCAATTTGCTCGACAAGCACTTGCGGTACATATGATCTCTTCTGAGGAAGAGGCGTGTAGGTTATGATGGGGATGGGAATGCTCTCTGCACTTACGACTGACGACACACGGAGGCGAAGTTCGCTAGTCGCTGAGGATTAGCTGTGTTCTTGTCTTTCTTTCCAGGGGTTGGTTGCATTAGGTGCACATTATGATTTCATAGTTGTTGCTCAGTAATCATTTCATTTTCCTACTTCTCCGCCCTAAATTTTACCTCTCCATTAAATGAATGCTCTTGCCTACCCCAAGTCCCCAACCCATATTCGAATTGTGGTCGTGCCTACTGCTACGCACGCGCGTGGTATGTGGGTAGCGGCGAGAGGACGGCTCCCAATCAAAGACGCTTCTCCGAATTTTAAATTATTCGACTAGGAGGTCAAACCACGGCATGCACATGGTTTCATCCGGTAGCCATTTAGCCACTGCCGGCTATGTGGTGTCGATGCCCGCATGTCCCACTCAAATAGATTTGAACCACTCGGTTGCGCCATTCGCGCGCCAAATACTGTCGATTTCTCCTCCGGGCGGACGGAAGACCGGAACCCAGATCAGCAATGACACGATGCGCCTGGTAACCCTACACGAAAAGGCCCTGGGCCGTAAAGAGGGGTGTAGCGTCAATATAACCAACGTATCCGCCAGCCGGAATTCCAACTCCTGAAAGCTCAGCACATTCGAAAGCTTACAAGAATTCACCAGCTGAGCAAGGATGCATTTTCCGACAATGGGAGCTGCCCTTGCAGCAACTACTTTCGTCGCTGGCTTGGCCTCTTTACTTCCTACCGTCCATGCGCGATCCAGTTGCGGACGAGAATGGGTCACCATATGGGGATCAATGCCCCAGTTGACTGAGCCTGCAAACCTTCCACCAGCACCCTTTGTAGGTGGTCCTCGCTCAACCAAAGAAGGACAGTGGTGAACGTGTAAGTGCTGACCATGAACGCCCGGTAGAACAAAACAGGCGTTGTCTTCGAGGACTCTACTATTCGGCAGACAGTCAAGGTCTCCTTAGACGCCGAGAGCCTGCGTCTGCAGATCAGTAACGCCTTTGGAGGTTCAGATCTCCCCATCACAGCAGTGACACTTGCATTGCCGTCAAATCAGACGGCAGGGATACGGTCCATCCAGGCCGACACCGTGAAGAAGCTCACCTTTTCCGGATCCGAGTCTTTTATAGTTCCCAACGGCGCCTCTGTCTTCTCAGACACGGTCCATTTTCCGGTCTCGGCCCAGTCTCTCGTTAGTATCAGCATCTATCTTGAAAAGGGGCAAACTTCGAACTCTATCACCTCCCATCCGGGAAGCCGCACGACGTCGTATTTTATTGCGGGAAATCATGTTGCTGACACTGACCTGAACGGAGCAGCGTCTGCTGATCACTGGTACTTCATCAACTCCATAGAGGCCCAGCTGAACCCAGGCTCCTCCGCCATTGCGTTTGTCGGCGATTCGCTCACCGATGGGCGTGGCTCAACCGTCAACGGCAATAATCGTTGGCCGGATCAGCTATTGGCCCGCTTGCAGAACACAACAGCGTTGAGCAACATCGCAATTCTCAACGTAGCTGCTGGCGGCAACCGCATCCTCGCCGATGGACTGGGCCCCAATGCTTTGGGACGCATTGACAGAGACGTGATTTCTCACGCCGGCATCTGCTATGCTGTTGTCTTCGAAGGTGTCAATGACATAGGCACAGCTGGCACAGACACGGAAAGTCAACGGCGCATCGGCGACCGCCTTATTCAAGCTTATGAGCAGATCATCCTGCGGTTACGCAGGCACGACATTCTCGTCTTCGGTGGCACCTTGACCCCGATGACCGGGCCCGGGCAAGCCTACGGCGACCCCAATCGTGAACAGACGAGGCAGAGGGTAAACGAATGGATTAGGACAAAGAGTAAATTTGATGCCATTATCGACTTTGATGCAGCTGTACGCGATCCGGAGCAACAGGCACGGCTCTTGGAACGCTACGATACCGGGGATCATCTGCACCTCAACCCAGAGGGCTACAGAGCCATGGCGGCGGCCGTAGACTTGGCCGTTTTCCAACGACCGTCGTGAGGCGCGAGTGCTAGTAAACACACAACTTAAGTGAAGCGGCTGACAAGGTGGATAATAAATACTTTATACATGTGCGAATCGCCCTGCCCGCTGTGTTCAACAGGATCAATGAGCATGTGCAGACGGATGAATTGACCACTACCTAAATGGTGGAACTATCTGACGCCGGCGCAATAATTCTTTTTCTCGCCGCTTCCCCGGAACGCCTCGATGAAGATGCCGGAAATATGTATTAAAGCTTTAAAGGCAGCCTTATGCACGCTTCAGCGCTGCTTATGCCCATAATCTACAAGTACCGTCGGCACCAGCACTCAGACACCAAGGGTGTCGTGGATGCCAGTCAACGTCCATGACGCCCAGCTTGTCGACGACTTTGTGACCCCGAAGCATTTTGACCGGAACGATAGTTGCATTCTCCATCAAATCATTGACGACCTTACCATGGAAGATTTGTAAGGAACCATCGTCGCTCGCGTCAGCAAACAAGGGCAAGCCCCGGTGATATTTGACAGCTCTGATCGCTTCGGCGTGGAATCGCATTGTCTTGTAGGGTCGTGCAGACAAGTCAAGGTCATGCCAGAGTAGCCGACGATCGTAGGAGCCGACAATAAGGTTGTCGCCGCCTGGGTGGATGTCAAAGCTTGAGATCCAGCGAGCACCTGGTTGCACCACTTTAATGAGCTCCTGCCTCTGAAGATCGTAGCAACGAATCATGCGCTGGGTAGCAACAAAGAAAAGCGGTCGTGATGGATGGAAGTGCGCAGTTTGTGCGAGCCCTGGCAATCGACGGAAGGGGACTTGGCTCAGGTGCTTCGAGAGCGTGTGAATAATGACAGAACTCCTCTGTCCAGTCGGAGAAACGGAGCAAAGGAAGTCTCCGCGCCTGTGCCAGCTAATTGTTTTAATTGTTGTCCTTGCGGTTGCCTTTAGCAGAACACCAGCAGCAACAAGCTTGTTATCGGGTCGCGACCATTTAGCGGGAGGGTCCTTCTTGACACCATTTGCCGTTGTGCTTTGAGTGCCGCTCGTCGCATAACCGAAGCCTGCATCAAGGATATCTCGTTGTGTCTTGTCCATAGCATCGCTGACTAAAGGAGGTGCGATAAAGAACAGCTCTTCACCTACGGCGGCAGCAAGAATCAGGGCATCCCTAGTAGGACGCCACCTGACCGAGTTCACAGCCTCATCAGAGCTCAGTTTAGCCTGCCATTCTTGATGTCCGTTCAGTGCCCACACTCGCACCGTTCCGTCGTCGCCACCAGATGCGATCCAATCGCCATCAGGACTAAAGCTGACGGTACGAACACGGCCCTCATGACCTCGGAAAATAGTTTGACACACTGTGGGGAAAGGCTTGAGGTCTTCCGGTCGGGGGAGTTTCGGTAACAAGGAGTTGGGGTCAATGTTGAGCTTGTTCTTTCGTACTCGTGGCGCCAAATAGAGATCGAGGCACCTCTCAAATCTCTCCTTGACAAATTCTCCGTAACCAGGAACTTTGCGGAGGGCATCGAAATGAGCTGGGAGATAATCCTTCTCCCGGTCTTCAGGATCTGCCTTCTCCCAAGCCTCTTTCTCCTCGGCGGTAGGGAGATATTCAGGAGGAGGGTTGTAACTGAGATCGTAGCCTGGAGGCGCCAATTTGGGTGCAGGGACATTCATGACATGACGATCCTGAGGCTCTTCGTTGGCCCAGATATCGTAGAACTTCTCAGCGGCATCCTCGTCTTCTGCTTGTCGTTCTGTGGGGGGTTTGTAAGGCAGGATCTTGCCATCCTTAATTGCACGCACAAGCTTCGCCACACGCTTGGCCTCATGCTTAGACGGCACGAATCGCCGCTTGGGTTCGGGCGCGGCGCTCAATGGCATCGTCTCCTCAATGCTCGTGAAGTAAGGGACCATCTCCTATGTTTTCGTTAGTGCCACTGAAGACGTAGTATTCCTGTTTCGCAAGAGTTCTCTTACAGGATAGGGATCGTATCCTTGCTCGGGAATCTCAGACACCTGCAGTCGACGCAAAAGTTCCAACTCTTGTGGGCTGAGCTCCAATGGCTTTCCAGTTTGCGGATCAGTCAGGCCAGTCCAACCTTGGGGAATCTCAATACTATCCAGCAGCGCATCTAATGCATCCCCAGTAGCAGGTCGCATAATCTTCTTGCCATTGATGTCATATCCAATATGAGGATATGAATCGTAGAAGGAGAGTGGGATGTTACCGATGGTGTTTGCGCCTTCGTTGACATCCGTATCGTCGCTGTCGTAGATTGGGTCTATCTCGTCGTACTCATAGCGCTCATTTCCATTGGCATCTGTGGTGATTCTGTAGTTCAAATCATTTTCATCCTTGTCGGAATCATCTTCATCATCGTCAGCAGCGTCCTCGTCTTGATCAGACCCAGCTGAGTCGACAAGAGTGCTTGTCCGACTCAAGCTCTTGGTCGCGTTGCCGTCGCCAGTCTCGACAAACTCATCATCTGTCCCTGATGCCTCGAGATCGTCTTCGTCTTCACTCTGTGAAAGTATCCCATCCAGAGAAGCCCCGCCAAAGGTATCGTCTTCGGATGCAGGTGATTCAGGAATGTCTTTCCTTTTACGCTGGCCAATTCGTGAAACCATTGTTCCTGTATTCTGGAGGCTTCGGAAAGCCTCGAGATACCCAAACAACGAGGAAAGGCAGGAGGCCAGTGGTGGTGTATGGGATGCTTTCCCAGGAGCCTTACCCACGAACGTAGTATAGCGATAGAACTTTTTTTTTTTTTTTTCCTAAGCTCAAGCGAGCGTTGCATTGCGATTGGTCAGATTTGGTTTCTGCCATATCTTGGCACTTTGGGCGGTGAGTGCCATGGTGGCACCGTTTCCCGTCACTACCTACCTTTAGACTTTGTGTTTGGTACTTTACCGATCGCAGCTTTTGCTTCAGAGTAGATCTCATCAAATATAGAGAGTACCATCGTAGCTTGGCTCAGGTGCCTTAAGCTCACTTACCTTATCTACCTCAGGTCGAGCGTGTATTCAGCTACTTCGGACAAGTCCTTGTCGATTCGACGTTCTCCCCTATTTTGCGGCTCCGCGCTTTCAACGAGCGCCATTATCAGCGCCGCCCATGGGGCCAAGTGTGCCGGGACGTACGTGGCTTTCTTTTCAAGATGGGCCTGCACAGCACTTGGATTCGCAACAACAATTTATCGGCGTTTGTTGTTTCGAATTCACAGATGAGGAAGCATATTTAGCGGCATTGACCTCAGATGCCAATTTCATGTTCAGGACCAACTGCTGTTGGAAGCTGGCGATACAAATGACGGCTTCGTTCAATCTCATTTCAGTACGGCAACACTACTACAAATTTGACACAGCAGCTTGATGAAAATGAATGAATTGGTATAATAATGTCTATGGAGCGAAAGAAAGGAATGATCGATGAACGACATCCACCACCGCAGAGTACAAACCCAAGGCTTGGAGGTTTCCCCCAGGGCAAGGAGATTACAATTTTTTACATGTAGCCATCATAGCCCCAGCGAGGAGCGTTGATAATGATGCCCGCAATGCAGCCAGAAAGGATACCAGCGACAGGGAGGGTAACGATCCAACCCATATACACCCAGGCGACCATGCGCCAGTTGATGGACCTCCAGGTGCCAGAGCAGAGACCAACACCAACGGTAGCACCGGTAATACACTGCGTCGTAGAAACGGGCAATTCTGAAAGTTCATTAGTATTACTGACCCTAGATAACAAGGGCTGAAGGCTACTTACTCAGTTGCGTAGCCAGAATAATGGTAATAGCACTGCCAAGCTCCATGGAGAAGCCTCGAGAAGGAGAGTGCAGAGTCAATCGGTTGCCCAGGGCCTTCATGATGTTGTAACCGTAAGTCCAAATACCAATGGCGATACCGGCACCACCAAAGCAGCTATGAAAGGAGTTAGTACCAAAGTCATCGCAGCAGCGGCGGTATAGGAAGGCTTACAGAATCCAGATCGGAACATCCGACTTGCTGCCAGACAGCTTTCCAGTCTGCCAGATCTGGTAAATCGTGGCGTAGGGTGCAATAGCATTGGCGACGTCGTTGGCACCGTGGGTGAACGAAGCCGTGCAGGCAGTCATCACTTGGATGAATGTGTACAAATACTCGGTCTTATTGTCGTAGTGAGGAACATGTGCGTGGACAGCAGCGAGATCTGGGCTCAGCACACTCTTTTCCTGCTGCAGATTCACAATGTCGGCATCGACACCACGTAGGAAAAGCCACTTGAAGAACCAAAAGATGACAGGACCGCTGTGCCATGGGCCCTCAGGCCGGGGACCGACAAGCTTCTTTTGCGCGGCGGGGGCTTGCTCAGAAGGACCCTCAGAGTCAACATCGTTCTTACCAGCCTCCTTGTTGGGCGATTCGCTGACGGCTTCAACATCCTGAGGGCGGTTGCGAAGGGCATCGAGCTCTTCCCTGGTAAGGTGGCCAGCATAGAAGTCCCGAATACCTCCCGCGGCACCCTCAGGCTGGGCAGGGGGCTCAGGGCGACGGAGCAGAAGAAGGCCAAGCGGGATGTGGTACCAGCGTAGCTGCCAGTCATCCTTGGCAACAATGCGATACATCCAGGGCACAAGGGTCAGAGCGATAATGAGGGCCCAACCAGCTCCAACACCGACAATCATACCGGCAGTCTCGGCGCTGCTGAAGGTAACCTCAATCGAACCTCCCTTCCAGATGATCAGCATAGTAAGAAGAGAGGCAGTGATACCGAAGTAGACTGGTGTCAACATAAGTCCCTTCATGATGGGGTTGCTTCGGACCAGCACAGCGTATTTGGTGGTGAGGAAAAGGATGATGGCAAAAGCAGCTGACAGACCAGGAGCGATGATCCAAGCCAGGAAGACGGAGACAACACCGTTGCTGATCTCTCCGGAGCTGAAGTCAGCCCAAATGATGTTTTCAGCACCAACCAGAGCAACACCCATGCCAATGACACCACCCATGATGGAGTGGGTGGTCGAGACTGGAAGAGCCAGCTTCGTGCAGATAGTCAGCCAGAGGGAGGAGGCGGTGACTGCACAGAGCATGCCGAGCATGAGGAGGCCGGGGTTGCCCTCGAACATATCGACGTCGACAACCTTGGTACGAATAGTATCAGCAACTCGGTTACCGACACCAACAGCGCCGGCAAACTCTAGAACGGAGCCGGCAGCCATGGCCTGGATGTAGCTGATGGATCGGGACGAAACCGACGTGGTCCACGAGTTGGCCACATCGTTGGCACCTAAAAAGGGTGCAAAGTCAGTATTGTGAAACACCAGGCGAGATCTACTTGTGATCGGAGGAGAACGCACCAATGTTCCACGCATCGAGAAATGCGAAGATGGTACCCAGGGCAAGGATATAGTCGAGCTTGTGGAGAGGCATTATGGAAGATATAAGCGTGGACGTTAATATCTCACGTTCAGCTTCTTGTTGTCGCTTTCAGGTTGGGGTGGCACCTTGACTCCTGTCCTGGCAGCTGAAGGGAGAAGCTGGTAATCTCGAGAGAGGAGGACCTCCGTCTTATACGTTTAGGACCAGCAAGTCGAGCCAAGACTATTCATTGCAGGCTACATGGGCGTGGAATACTACGACTTGGCTTACTTGCACACGTTCCCCTGTCCCGTCTTGCATCGCCGAGCCCAAGCCCGAGCACGATGTGAAGGACCGGGGCAATGGTGCGTACGCATTAGAGGGTCGAGTGGATATCGCCTCTGTCATTGCACAATGACTTGCTCCCCTAACCCTCCCAATCATTTCACCTTACCCACCCTCACTTGCCTTCCCTTACCCACCAGGCGTTGAAGAGTGGACAGGGGCAAGTCTGGGCAAAGAACCTTAGGTTTAAGCGTATGCATAGGATACCAATCACGATGGGCTATGATGAACTAGCACTACCTGCGTGGAGTCCTTGGTACTGCACGAGGAGGCAACGAGCATCCCCGGCGGGCGCCGTCAAGCCCAGGGTCATGCAAGCACGTGTAAGCTGGCGTCGCTTGATGAGTGGTGCTGGCCTTCTGGAAACCTCATAAAAGCGAGAGGCAACAAGTGCTAGCACGAGGGTTGGTGGAGGCTTGTGATTTTCTGGTGATGCTTTCGTGAATAATGGTGTGCCCGAAATGGGCATTGTTGCCGTCACCTCGGTGAGCAGAATTCGCCGCGGAGGTTGAGCTAGGGCACGTGGGTGAGCCAAAGCTTATGTCTCGAGGTTGGAAGTCGCCAAGCGATGCCAAGCGGCGGGCCGTTACCCAATCAGCATGGTGTTAGTTACACGTGTGCGATTTAAGCCTTCTCACACAACACCGTCCGTAAAAGCCAAGAGCAGATTGTCGGATTGACTTTACAGTGCCAAGTTGCCGGAGACGTACACTTATTAAGAACCATGCTGCCGCCAAGCAAGTGGTCTGTCGGTTCCCTTTCAGCTTCTCTGCATCGCCCATGCTGTGCCCCGTTCGGACACACCAGACCATTACTCAGTAACTGTTTAACGGCCGCCAATTGTAAATTTTACTCATTCGAGCAGACCTAACCAAACATTGTAACATGCCACTCCTAGACCGTGTCTGTATTTGGCAGTTCCATGATGGTCTAGAGACAAAAGATTGGTCTTATGGTTGGGGCAAGGGTGGCAATGTTCGCGGAGCCGCACGCAAACCATCCTGTTACACATGGTTTGCTTATTGAACCTCATTTACCACTTTCAGAGGTCTGCATCTTGCTGCCCAGCCAGCGGTGGGCCAGGCTACTGAGTAGTGAAGACTTTTGGTGCTATCTACCAAGTCAACTTTGCTGTTGTATAAACGTGAACGATCATTGAGTCTTGTATAATATAAGACGAAAGAAGCTGACAATGTCTTTCCTGCAGGTGCTGTATGTGGTTTGGGCGGCTTATACCCTAGCAGTAGTTGCAAATGTTCTCCCCGCCTCGAATGTGCAAGGTACGAAGGAGATCGATTCGCATATGTACTGAGCGGTTCAATGCGGGCTTTGACGGCGATCCCAGAATTGTGCCTCTATTTTCTGAAATGACAATTTGGTGTAGGCTGAAGTGAGATATGTAAGATGAAAAATGTATTGTGCTCGAGAACATCATCATTATTACTGTATAAACTCATGAGCATTGTTGAATTGTATTATTATAATTTACTTGTTTAATGCACAACCGAACACCGCGGGAACTCCAAAAATCGAGACAAACCGTGGAGAAGCCAGTAAGATAAAAGAATCTCACTAATATCGCGCTAAAAGGTTTGTGAGTGGTTATTGCCCAGCTATGGGTTATACGCACCTTGTCTGTCTTTTTCGAGTGCTACCTAGGTAGTCTGCTACGAAATCCAGGAGACCCTCGCCCTGGTCGGGTTAGTCAGCAGCGCCGCTCTTAGGGACCCAATTATGACAGGGGCCCGTATCTATAATTTTCACGGGCCCCTATATAAATTATATAATCTCTAAATTGCCCTACTATACTCTATATATATATTTATTTGTATTATAATAGTATTATAAAATTAATTATATATTTATTTACTAGTCTAGTAGAGGTATATATT
>PXOD01000431.1:0-11984 GCA_003012165.1 Paramyrothecium roridum
AAAAAGACGGCTCTGAAGCAAAGTGATGCGGCCAAAAATATAACTAGCTTTGTCCATTTTTGAAATGAACAGGAAAAGTAAGTTGAATAGAAATGAACCCCCACTTTTAGTGGCTCAGCTTAAGGTAAACCCGCCTTTGGCCTACTGTGTCGTTTCGATCTTCGCATCGAAGCCTGATTGAATGTTCCGTTCATACTTGCGGGCAAGTTAACTCTTGGGAGATGGCTCACGTGCGACAGTCTCGCAATTATGTTTCTCCTAAAGTATCTTGATGATTCTTTCTGCGTTATGTTACTTTCAAGCAACGCACTTGCGCTCCGGATGAATTGTCCAAGATGCAGTTCTAAGTACCTGAGGTGGTAAGGTACCTTACCTTAGGTACGGTGGTAGGTATCCGTAACGATTCTTCTATGAGAGGGGGACAAGTGTCACTACACAAGTACCTTCCTGAGCGGAGTACGATTTGCAGATGGACTGTCAGGTACTGGGAGGTATCCACCCAGCATCAAAGGTACCACCGAATGCGAACGTAGGTAGCGTCCCACCCACCAACTCCTGCCCGTTACGCGTGTGTACTTTGAGCATCTCACCACGGCACCATGGCGCAGCAAACCACCATAACCAATCTAACACCGCCTTGTCGGCGTCGTATCCCTTTCCTCCCATCTCACCCACCGATACATGTTTGCCTACTTGGCACTCATGTATCACCGCATCGCGACTCTGACAATATCGCTGCCCGGCCTCCTGACAACTGCTCACGCCAAGATACCTCCGCTCCGCAATTCACACCATTTATTGAACGTTCCTCACGTCGTTTCGAACGCTGCCATCAAGAGACCGCGCGCGCGGATTCATTGGCGATCTTTCCAACGGACTTGGGGATGTCCACCCAGCCGCCTACTCGCGGTCTTTAGTCCTGGGCGTTGGTCTTGCCCTCGCCGGTCTCGTCAACTCTAGATGCCAGTTGATGACCGCTTCAGCCATGCTATAATCAGCGGGCTGTAAGCCAGTGCTATTTGACTCGCGCGCGTTGTCCTGTTTCCAGCAATCATTCCGAAAAATCCCCCGGCGAACTATTCTGTCGCCGTCGTTATCGCATTTGGGCATGTTGCCCTTACTTCAGATGCATCCCCAAGCGGTGCCGCCGTTTCCAACGAACCACGAGTCATTCGCAGCAGGCCTGCACGAAAACAACAATCTAGGGCCACAGCAGTACTATCCCCATGATACAGACGCAACCCGCCAATGTTCGTTCCCGATCCGAACGTCTCGGTCCTCGGCGAGAAGCGCGCCTGCGGGACCTATCCAGTTTTATGCGTCTCTACCAGAGCATAACCTCCGCCGGAAGACGCCAAATGGAACTATTGATGCTGGCTACGATGGTTCTCCAACCCAACTTTCGCCCAGTTCCCGCCCACTGAAACACATGATTCTCACCGCGCCTCTCAATTCTAATAACTCACTTCGAAGCGCCAATCCCTTATCTTTCCAGACTGTGACCCAACCCGAAACCTTCATTGCTCAAGGCCCCACCGGTGATGATCGTGTAGACTGGACGCCTCGACAAGCATACAACGGCAGTGACATTTCGCTGCAACATGGCTATGGAGCTTTCTCTTTTATGAACCGATACCCTTTCCAGTTCGACCAACAACTTCACGTATATCAACCTGTCATACCATCGAACGAGCACAATGTCCGAGCCTTCTGCCCACCACCCGCTCCAGTGAATGAATCGCTCCCTTTCGGCAATGTAAAGTGGCAGACCAATTATCCACCCCGGCACTATCAGAACTTTCCAAAGCACCCTTTCATGAATCCTGATGCATCGAATGAAGCCCTGGTTACTCAGCATAAGGTGTGGCCTTCTCTTAATAACAGGGCAACGCAGAATGTTCCGCTCAATGTCCGACACAACACATATCTCAATTCGCACCACATCTCTACGCCAACAGAAGCCGCTTTGGGACATGACATATTCGGCGGACACAATCCAACGTATCCCCAATTTAAAGACAAGGCATTACTGCAGGCCCACAAGAGTTATGCCGACCTATTAGTCTATTTGCAAGCTACAAAACGACTCCACCCTGGCCGAACAGGTTCCAGCGGGCAACAGTCGTCTCGATTATTCATATATCCCAAGCCTCCGAAACCCACAGTCAAAGAACAGGCTTTTTCAAATGTCGGCTCCACTTGTGTTGGTAAACTATGCCGGAGTCAAGATGTGGACTATCAGTATCGCAGCCAGCACCCAACGCTCGGACCGTATAAACCCTCATTAGCTGGGCCGCATTTCTGTTCGCAGGCGCCTGGTTATAAAGAGCCAGACAGTATATTTGCTGGACGAGACGAACGCGGGGCCTTGTCGCTTGTTGGCCATATCGAACAAGGCTTCCCGGCGCCATTTCCTAACCCGCCTCCACAAGCACATTCGTCGACGTATGCCCAGGCGAGGTCATCGCTTCAACTGATTCAAGATTTATGTGAGCAAAGCGATTGGAAGTGGATAGATGGGTTGTTATTGGCTGGATGTCTTCAATATGGCTTGGAGCAGTATGATGATGCATTGCAGTCGTTCGCAAGAATAACAGCAATAAACCCAAGGTGCGAGATTTCAAGGATACATCGCAACTCAGGTTTCAAGTCTAACATTTTTTGCAGTCATATTGAAGCCATCGCCAATTCGGCTGCTACATTATATTGCCTGAATCGACAAGCAGAGGCTGAAGAGCGGTGGCTCGAGGCAGTAAAACTCCGGCCTGACTATCTAGAAGCCGCCGAGCATCTTGTTGGTCTTCTTTACAGGAAACGAAGCAAAGAGGCTGTTGACATCATCGACCACGTTCAGCGAGCCCTCAAGCTATCTCGGGCACATTATCCACCTACGGACACTCCTTTGACATTACTTAACACCCTCCGCAAGAATGACCGAAACTTCGAGAAGAGCAATGACTTTACCCATGAGATCCCGGCTTCTGAGCAAATCTACCAACCATCGCTGGATGAATCAATGCTAAAATCCCAGACCACTGGGTTTGGCTCTAGTGGATATGCCCTTCCCGGTGAAGAAAATGGTCGCATACTTGCCCTTGTCCACGCGAAAGGGACTATGCTTTATAGTCTAAGGGATATTGGGAGGGCTTCTGAAGCATTTGAAGAGGCTGTACTCATCAGCGTTGGGCGATGTATGAGTGGTATCCAGGACCTAGTACAACGCATTCGTGCTGTCCTATCGGCTCCACAAAGACTGTCGACCTCCATACCGCCGTCACAGTCCCTGCTCCCCTTGCTTTTGCCTCCAGAGAAGGCACGCATTACGGCCCAACTCGTCTTCCAAGGCACAGGTGAGCTGCCCGGTCTTGTCCATGTTCCCGATGGTGGGCCGAAAAGAGCAGCTGTCCAAACCACAAGCAACTCGCTCCTCTCTCTCGCTAAAATCTTTCAGGATAGCGTGTCTAGTGGTGCAACTGACCCGAACAAACTCGGACAACCCTCCGGCGTAGGAGATATCTTAGCGCTTTACTATCTGTCCTTGTCTTTGCAAGAAAGCCCATCAACTGCAAATAATGTTGGCATTCTACTCGCTGGTGTGCAACATGTTGCGATCACCCAAACAATCCACTTGCATGGTCCTGCGCCACCCCAGCCAAGCATGCCAGGTATCCCACCAGGCAGTGGTCTAGCCTTGGCTTTGGCGTATTATCATTATGGACTACGTCTGGACCCTAAGCATGTACATCTTCATACCAATCTTGGTAGTCTGCTTAAAGACATCGGGCAATTAGACCTGGCTATCCAGATGTATGAACGAGCAGTGTCTTGCGATGGGACATTTGATATCGCCCTCACAAACCTGGCCAATGCAGTCAAAGATAGAGGTCGCATCAAGGATGCTATCAACTATTACCGCCGAGCCGTCGCATCCAACCCCAGCTTTGCTGAAGCCGTTTGTGGCCTATTGACTGCTTTGAACTCGGTGTGTGACTGGCGCGGCCGCGGTGGGGTGATGCTAGCTTCAGGCAAGTATGACCGCTGGCATGTGAACGATGAAGGGATACTCCTAGATGCTCGAACACAAGGTGTGGGAAGTGGCCTCACGAAACGTGCAGTTGACATCGTAAGGCAACAATTAGAGGAGGCGTCTCACTGGGGTCGGTTCACACTACAGGAAGACGTTGTACGAACATTGGCCGACGAACTACAGAATCTGTGCGACGAGAATTCCTTCCAGTTGGACCAGCAATTACGAAGTTGGACCGGAGATTCATGGGAAGGCACACGCCTCATTCGTCTTTTGGAACGAGCCGCGAGAGTCCTAATGAGGAAGACGTATATGAAAAAATACGTTTTACAAACTACAGACACCCTGCAACGCTCGAGGCCACGGCCACCACCAAGTCTCACTATCCCATCAGCTCCTACCGTACTACCTTTTCACACATTTACTACGCCACTGGGTGCCAGAGACATCAGGACCATCTCTCAGCGTAACGCTCTCCGTATCTCTTGTTCAACATTGCGATCATCATGGCTTCCACCCGTAGCATATCCACCACCGTCTCCACCCAACCCGTGTCTCAATGTTGGCTATGTTTCATCAGACTTCAACAACCACCCGTTGGCTCATTTGTAAGTTTTTGTTAATAGACAGTGCTCTCTGGGGATGCGCAGCTTACTGGTTTTGCAGGATGCAGTCAGTGTTTGGATTTCATGATAGGAAACGTGTCAACGCAATCTGTTACGCCACCACCCCGAGTGACAAGTCAGTACACCGTATTAAGATCGAACGCGAAGCTCCCGTTTTCCGAGACGTAAGCAGTTGGCCGCCAGATAAATTGGTTGAGCAAATCATCAAAGATGAGATTCACATTCTTGTTAATCTTAATGGTTACACGAGAGGCGCGCGTAATGAGATATTCGCCGCTAGACCAGCGCCCATCCAAATGTCTTTTATGGGATTTGCGGGAACAATGGGTGCCGAATGGTGTGACTATATTCTGGCCGATACTACTGCCATTCCACCCAGCACATTACGGCCGTGGAGGAACAACGTCAGCATCGAAGACGTTTTCAAGGATAAGACGGAAGATGACGATGACCACGAATGGGTGTATTCCGAGAACATCATCTTCTGTCGCGACACTTTCTTCTGTTGCGACCATGCGCAGTCTTGCGAACCGGATGAGCGGAGCATATCGTGGTCAGAAGAGGAACGAAGGAGATGGGAGATGCGGAAAGAGCTATTTCCTTCGATGTCCGACGATACCATCATTATGGGCAATTTCAATCAACTTTACAAGGTAAGGCTTCACTCCTCTGCCTCCATATCATTCCCACCATCGCATACTGCACCTATGGCGGGCTAACCAGAGGATAATATCTAGATTGAGCCCACAACGTTTCGAACTTGGCTTCGCATCCTAGCCCGGGTACCCAAAGCGGTGCTCTGGCTGCTACGATTTCCCGAGATTGGCGAAGCAAACCTTAGAAGAACCGCTGAAGCGTGGGCTGGGCCCGAGGTGGCTGGTCGTCTTATTTTTACGGATGTGGCGCCCAAGAGCAAGCACATTTCACGGGCGCGTGTATGTGATCTTTTCCTTGATACCCCCGAGTGCAACGCTCATACAACGGCGGCGGACGTGCTATGGTCGAGTACGCCGTTACTCACGTTGCCCCGCTACTCCTATAAGATGTGTTCAAGGATGGCTGCCTCCATTTTGAAAGGCGCCCTTCCGAAAACCGAGGAGGGCAGAGAGGCAGCGAATGAATTGATCGCAACAGACGAGGATCAATATGAGCGAACTGCTATCCGGCTGGCCAGCGGTTTGGTATACACAAGTACAGGACAGGGGCACTCTGTCGGTAGCGGACGGCTCGCCACGATCCGGAAGCTGTTGTGGGATAGCAAATGGAGCTGTGGACTTTTTGATACTCATAGATGGGTGAATGACGTGGAGACAGCCTACGAGGAGGCCTGGCGACGATTCGTCACAGGTCAGGGTGGCGATATTTACCTGTAACCCTGGGTTTGGCTTATCGGAGGCACAGCGCAGTCATAAGGCGCCACGTGTGCCATCCTACAACTGGCTGGTTTTCTGTTTGTGTTGGCTCGCTTTATTTCATTCTGTTGCAGTTGCAGTAGCAGGGCCGGATGGTGTTGTTCCAACGTGCCCATTCTGATCGAGATCAAATGCAAAACTTTTGCGTCCAAGGGAAGCAGAAGTGCACATGCAAAGGAGGAAACCCTTTGGTCTGCATCTCGAAGAAGACGACAGATAACCAACAGCAACTGTTCTACATATCGCTTAGATTTGATACCCCCTACCATACAATGTCTGCTGACTTGACTACATTTTCTTTCCCTAAGTTCGTTTCCCTTGCGACTCCATATCAGTACTTGGCCTGAGCGTGATTGTGACATCGCCATAAGAGGCGAAGTAACGACGTCTTTGCCAAAGGTAAGGTAAGCTAAGGTAAGTATCGGGGCAGCCTTGATCTGTCCTTCCAAGGTCCAATCGTTGCTCCGAGTTCAGCTTTTCGCCATGCTCTGCAACCTTTACACTCTGCACGGCTGGGGGAAACGGGCTGAACATGAACAGTCTCGCTCAGGTTTTTAGATTTTGTGCAGTCATGAAATTGCATAGCAGATTGCAGGACTAAATGTTCAGCCGTCTTCTGCTCCGACAAGGGTTCCTTGTCGGCCAGGGAAAGTTCCCGAGCCTACGGTATACCGAAAAGGTATTCAGTCACCTTCCGTTGACGAAAGCCTGATATGATGCGTTACAAGACAGGACCGTGGTTGTGTTGACTTGGCGGAAATGAAATGACTTAAAGTGTTGCTAGGCAGGCAGGCAGGTAGGTCTACCGCGTTTTCCAAAGAACGATTACACATCTCCAAGGCCAGCTGAGTCGACCTTGGAGCTGCAGTCTACCTGTTTTGTGCCTGGTCTACGTGACTTGTTTCTCGAAGGGCTTGAGCCGTGAGAGAGGGCCTTTACACAATCATTTCGAGAGGGTTCCCGACCGTTTCTCAACGAAGGCCAGTGGTGGCGCGGAGATGCAAAGGGTATAATTGATGTGCAGGAAAGAGACGAACGCTCGCACTGGAGCTGCCGAGGCACCAAGGACGTTTTGTCCTCTCTGATCATCTGGTCCTGTTCCTCTTGCGCCTCTTTCCCCCGGACGGTATGCATATCTGTGAGACCCGGCGATCTAACTGCCGCAGCGTTCATGAAGAACAAAGGTGTCATCCTAATTCTGTCCTCTAGTCCCAGTACCTTGCTTGGCTTGGCGAAAGCCAGGTACGAGACGTTACGAAGCCGTGGGCGTACCGAAAGAACAAAGGAGAAGGCATAACGCCGTTGGTCCTCAGGGCGTATAGAATTGAGGATGGCTCAAAGTGCAGCCCGGCGTTCGAAAGTTGACAGGCTGCGTGGGCACATAAGATTTTATCGCTAAGCATCACGCCTGAAAGCCAATATCCGGGAGCATCATAGTCAGAGTCGCGTCTCTTCTACCAAGGTACCTAACCTCGGATCTACTAGGTATGGTCGGGTTCAGCAAGGTTACGACGGAGTAATGCAAGGTACCTTAGGCAGGGAGGCAGCGAGGGGGCACCGATTTGGGCGACCTCTGCTTCTCGCCTAAACCAAGGCACTTTAGCAAGGTATAGAGTAGAGCACAGTACCTTAGACAAGGCACAGTACGCTCAATGGGGTTCTCGCACCCTTTCATTCAACACGCCTCTCTTGTCCCTCTTTTATCTATCACCCCCCTGGCCACCCACGTCCGATCAACTTTGGGACACCCTCCCCTTGTTCTCCATAAAGGTACTGCCACTGCTTTCACACCCCTGCCACTTCAGCAGTCTTTGCTTTTTGGCGCTGGAATGAACGAGGTCGGCCGATAGCTTCGAAACCATGATTATACAGCACTCATCGTGTCTTTTCTTTTCAAACGCTTCTTTTCTAGTCCACCAGTTTGGCCCATGCAGGCCTAGCCCGGCTCCCACCCATCCAGGTTTGGCATAGTTTATGGGTTGCACTTCTGATTTGGAAAGCAAGGTAAGGTAAGAAAAAAAGGCAAGGCAAGGCAAGACAGGAAAAGAGGGAGGGGCGTGGATCGTTGCGTACAGTATCACCGCAATCCCAGACCAGACCCGGCGATGGGCCAGATTGCAAGCATCGATTTGCGTGCAGGCTAACTAAGGTAAAAACTATCCAGACATGCGATCCCCACCACGCCCTCACACGCCCTCGCACGCCCTCGCACGCCCTCACTCCCTGGCCACTCCCTGGCCATCTGCCATGGCACTCACTCACTTGCGCACCTTGCAAGGTATCCTCCATCCCGAATCCATCATCTACGCAGCCGCCCCCGGTGCGGTGGAGCCATGGGCCACGCCGCCTCGTCTCAACAGCGGCTTTCCTTGTAGTAGATCCAGGAGGGTAGAAAGCAAATGCAAGTCGCTACTCTAAGTCGAATCCTTGAAAACCTCCCTCTTCCCCTCCTCCCATCGTCAACCGTCACCCGTCAACCTTTCCATTCAACGCAATCAGCCTCGTGCCTTCCACTATCACTGTCCTTACGTCTCCTCTACAAAGTCCGCCTCATGCCCACAGCTTCCCAACTAGAAGCATAATTCTCATCCTCGTTCCTGCGTCCTTGTTAGCCATTCTTATTGTATCTATCGAACAAGGCTGGCAGACAGGCCGCCGCATCCAATATACTTAGTCTCATCATCCTAAACGACCCAGCGTTCTATCCACGCTCGTCTTCTGCGTGCCATCGACCCCGACGACACCGTCCTGGTGTAATCGACCTCTCAATTGACGGCATTATCGACAGTGGGCCGTGGTGCCTCAATCGGCTTCGTCAAAATCTCTATTGACGTCTCTCATCACAACATTTACACTTCCATCTAGGATTCGACCTCTCCAGAGAGAGTTTATTGCATACGGCCCTCGTCTCTGTCCAGGCCGCTTCTGCAACACACATCGACAGCATGACCACAGCTAATCACCGCCGGGGCCCTTGGTCCAATGCCGAGGATTCTTACCTCATGCAGCTGGTACAGACTTTCGGTCCTCTGAACTGGGTCCGTATTTCACAAACTCTTGGTTCTCGGACTCCCAAGCAATGCCGGGAGCGTTATCATCAGAACCTCAAGCCAACACTCAACCACGACCCCATCACACCCGAGGAGGGAGCCCAGATTGAACACCTGGTCCAGGAACTTGGCAAGCGCTGGGCCGAGATCGCACGTCGTCTGCACGGGAGGAGCGACAATGCCGTCAAGAATTGGTGGAATGGCAGCCAAAACCGACGCAAGCGCCTCGATAGACGACGGACTGTTAACTCAAGGGTCGGGATTGAGGATGGCTTTTCCCGCCAGAGCCTTCCCACGGGTGTGCCGCCAGCACTTCAGCTACCACACGCGGCCCGCGGCCACTCGCCGAGTCAGCGACTTAAAGGACCTTGGGTAGAGGCTCCCTTACCATCTCCTTGTTCGTCCGAATCTGCCGAGTCTGATTTCGGATCGAACTATACCACATCACCCAACCGAGGCTCCGCCTCGCTGTATCGTTCCATAGAATTACCGCCGCTCCGCACAATCCCACAAACCAACTTCGATGGAGAGGAGCCTTTACCAAGGTTGCAAGCTCTGGCATCGCCCAGGTTTGCAGCGGCACCCAATGTCCAGGCATGGCATGGTGGAAGCAAGATACAACTTCCGACAGCTCCAAACTCGCCTACGCAACAGCAGAAACAGCAGGAAGAGCAGCATCACTTGCAAAGGCGGCAATACGGGGAGCGAGAATCGAGTGCCCCAGACCGAGACTCGAGGATGAATGTCTCGGCATTACTTGGTTAAAAGGACACTTAGATTGGATATGACTCCCGTACCAGGGGTTAGAATGGTCACTGATGCTGATAACCAAGCTTTGGCAAGCCGCCATTCAATTGCAACCCTGCCCCGAGGCCGGCAGTGCCAAGCTTGCGTCATTCCTACAGAGGCAGAGGGTTGTATAACCAAGCCTGTAGCAACATCCGGCTGATCTGAAGCAACACACCCCAGAGTGTCAGCTTTTGCGCCAAAGACCATGAAGCTGCCTGTATGTGTGCTGTGGTCGTTTAGCGTTGGTCAAAGAGCCAACACCGAGCTCAACACAACAGCTTCCCAGTCACTGCGGAAGAACAAGAATAGCGTTGCGCGCTATTCAAGCGAAGGAAAAGTACTCTAGTGTATCATACAGTTGAAGCATATACGTGCAGATACTTGTCTGCTAATATTAAGTTAATTCACAACAAAAGTATTTTTTTGCCCTCGATGTGCGTCTACAGCTTGTTGTGATTGTTTGGTCAGCGATCAATGGTTTTTTCTTTTGTTTTTGTTTTTTTTTAGATTTTGGGCGAAGTCGTTGGGGTGCAACTGAATTCAGGGACGAGAGCAAGACATGTCACACCCCAGAATGCCCTCATCACCAGGCAAGGCTTGAGCAATAATGGAAGGCTAACGTAGCCGGCGTCAACGACAGGCTGGGCCGAAAGATGGGGAAAAAGACTGGAAGAAGGGAGACGTGGTAACGGTCGGTGGGGGATCTGCCATCTCGTCGATGAGCAGGAACGTTGGCGATCTGTCACAGTAACGCTAGCAGCGACATCGAGCTTGCTATCGAAACTTGGCCAAGTCCCCATCCAGTAGCGTGATGCGAGGGCGACTTTGACGGACCGAAACCCTTGCTTTGCCGTCAAGTGCGTTGTGTCTACGACTTTGTGTGAGCTACGATGGAGCGGCTTGCCTTAGAGCGCTGCCACGGCCGTCGAAATAAAGTTTCACGACACCTTGGGAGTATTTGGAAATAATCGAAGGCAGCTTATTCGCTCGCTCGGAAATAGGTTCGTGCTACCGAGCCCCTTTGTGGACGCCATGCCGCACCGATTGGCTTGGTCAGCGATGACAAGTTTGTTAACGCCGACTGACACCCATGGAAGGCAAAGAACGAAGGAAGGAAGAAGCAAAAAGTGCGGAGGCTGGCGTGAAAAGAAAGAAAGGAAGGAGGCACCCTCCGTTTGCTCCCCACCGCCCACAATCGGCCTTTGCGCATGTCACGAAACCTAGAAATAACAGGAACAGGAACAAGAACAAGAAGAAGAACACACCAACGTGGCCAAGCAGCACAGCGCAGGAGCAGCATAGCGAATCGACAGGCGGACACCAACAACCAACAGGGGCTGGAATGGCAAGGGAATAGGACTAGAAGAAGTCTGGAGTCGCGGACAGGGATTGAGGAAATTGGCAGAGGATCGACACCGGTCCACAAAAAGCCCAGCATTTCCTTTTTGGGACCGTTGTTCGGTACTGTGGTAGCACACGCCAGCACCAGCACCAGCCCTGGGGCTGGTGCCACGTCCCGAAGAGTAGAAGAGCCTGTGCTCGCGGTGGAAAAGCACCCCTGGCCTACCTACCCTACTTTACCTCATCACGCACGCTTTTGGGTACTGCGTAGGTCGCTGAATGGCGCAAGCGGACAGCACCCTCATCTCGCCCTCGCCCTACCCTATCTGGGCATCGATACTACGGTATGTTGACAGAAGGGGCGAGAAGGTGTTATCGAAAAGCAGGCGTCTGAGCACAACTAATTCAGCCAAGGGCCGGAAAATGACCGTGTCGCATGATAATTGATTGCAGATGGCCTGCAACAGGCCTCCTTGAAAGAAAAAAAAAAAAAAAAAAAAAAAAAAAAAAAAAAATAAACAGTGCACCTGGGTTTTGTTTCCAACATGGGGTCGGTGCTTACTGTCTCCCAATCCAGCTCATTCCAACCCAATCCCACGTCTGCTTCACGTTTCATGAGGTGGAAAGCGTTTTTCCCACGCTAGGCGGTAGGGCCGGGCCAATGCCGGGTACCTTCCCACAAAAGCATGGTCTGGTGCGGCTGGCGGTGACTCGACGACCAGGGCCCCTGCCCGCTCGT
>PXOD01000432.1:0-31199 GCA_003012165.1 Paramyrothecium roridum
GGACCTGGACCTGGACCAGGACCGAGACGTTGCACGCCGTTGGCCCGCCTCTCTTTTCGTTGCATGCAGCAGTGGCATCTCTGCGCAAAAAGCAGGGACCTAAGGTACGCAACGCAACGCGCATCTTATCTACCTAGCGTTGGCCCGTAGACTACTCTGTATCTTACCTATCATTTCGAGTTTATCTCAGATGTCGATCGGCGGACGAACCTGGGACTTTGGACGCCCAGCCAATTGCAGGCGGATCCCGTTTGCCTGCCAGTGCCTCAAGCTACAGACAAAACCCGCAAAGACTGCCTGAAACGGCGGCAATGCTATGCTGTACATACCTTGGATTCTTAGCTCGAGCCACGAGCTCTGGTGCAGAGTGCAGACACTTTTGATGAATCCTGTCGAGCCCATCACCGAGAACTCCCCAGATACTGACGGTTGGAGCCATTTTCATTCTGCCGCCTTGTCATGTTGACTCAACTGGTAAGCCGAGATCGCCAATCTGGAGCCGGCAATCTTACGGCAGGGCAATTCTACATAACTTAGGCTAAGCACAATACAAGTTTCCATTGGCAGCCTGGCCTCGTCCACGCACATGGCACGTGTTGCGCATTGAACCATGGGTGATGGCGCCGGCATGCCCACGCCGTAGCTGCAGGAAGAAGATACATGCGTCGCAGGGGTTCAAGAAATTGAAACATGATACAACGTCAATTTAACGTGCACCGTCACAACTCAAACGCGGGATGAGTTTTGTTAAGACCCGCATGGCATGACTTGAATATCTCAAGACTAACTAACCAGGTAAAACACAAGGTAGAGTCAGTCAATGTGCCATGTGAAAGATGTCGATTACCATGTCCGAGAAGCAGACCTACACAGACTCGCCATTTCATGTCTCATAAGGGCCAACTCATGAGAAGGGGAAAAAAAGAAAAAAGAAAAAGAAAACACATCTGCACTATCTTATTTACAAGCAAGCCTACCTGCTGATATTTTCTTGGCAACCAGCACAATCATGCATATCGATCGTCTCAGGCCAGGTGAAAAAACAGTGAGAAACTGATAACGCCAAGGGGCGTGTGGTGCAGCGGAGGACATTTGCTTCACCTCCGGGTGCTAACAGGCGCTTATCGACGGAGCAGCATGGGCAGAACCAGCCTCCCTTACTCCTTCGATACGAGCACCGTGCTCTCGCTTCCCGCAGTGCTCTGGCTCTCTTTGCTGCTCTCGTCGTACGGCGCATCCACGTCCTTGACGACCTGGCGTCCGCTGAACTTGGCCATGTACGACTGCGCCTTGGCCCTCACAGGGATCGAGTACCAATCGGGGAACAGTCGCAGGGCCGGCAGCATGTGGCCGCCCTTGGGAAGCACTACCCGCCCGGAGTTACCGCTAAGCACTTGACGCACTACTGCCTCGGCAATGGATTCAGGCTCAAGCTGCGGCATAATGAAGTCTGTCTTCTGGTCGTAGCCCGTGAAGAGCGGTGTCTTGGTATGGCCAGGGTGCACGATGACGGTGCGGACTTTGGGGGCATTGTACCGCGTCGTCAACTCTGCCGTAATGCCTTCGTGAAACGCCAGTGCTCCAGCCTTGGACGCGCCGTAGTCCACCATGTTTGGGATGGTCAGCCACGAGGCATACGAGGAGACTGTTACGATCATGCCATGGTTGCGGGCAACCATGCTGGGCAGGAACGCCTTGGCGGTCCAGAAGGGCGCCAGTGTGTTGACATCAAACGTGAACCGGATATCTCCGGGCTGTGCCTCAAGGACTGTCTTGCCGCGGGCCACGCCGGCGTTGTTGATGACGACAGTCGGGTCACCGACTTCGCGTCGAATCTTCTCGGCGAGGGCGACTAGTCTCTCAGGAGATCGAATGTCGCATTGGTAGTAGTGAACCTTTGAGGCTGTCCCCAAGTATCAGTGACTGGAACGATATATGAACGTAGTGATGCGCACGAGACATGTTCACTTACAGGTCGCAAAGCTCATAGGCTGAACGTCAAGCACAACAACAGTAATGCCCAGCTCCTCGAACAACTTGACGATGCTGCCACCAATACCTCCAGCACCACCCGTAACCAGCACAATCTCCCGGGACCAGTCATACTTGTCGCTGACCCAGTTATTGCGCACCTTGCTCGAGTACCAGCTTCCAAGGGAGCCGGCCACCGAGACGTATAACAGGCGGGTGAGAGTGCGCAAGAGCTTGGGGTGGAGAATTGAGAGGTCCTGACCGCGCTTAGTGTATCGCGCGAGCAAGAGCAGAGGCAGCAGAAGCGAGGGGTTGAGCGCGGTTTTGTTGATTAGCTTGAAGATGACATCGGCGCAGAAACCCTCTCGCGGGAGGAGTCCGTTGTGCAAAGGCATGTTGAAATGCGCGGCGCTAAGATGCGGCTATGGAGAGATGGAGCTGAGCTTCGCCGTTCGATCGGATGTCGGATTTGGCGATTGGATATGAGGAAAACGGTAAGCGACAGGAACTCGCTCACTCCAAAAGGTGTTGTGTACGACTAGGGCTGCTACAGTAGACAGGGTCTGAAGGAAATGCCAGAAGTTCAGCCGGAAGTCAAGGTCATGGAATTGGGATTCCCGCAATTATAACTTAACCACCAAGGGAGTAAGCACAAGCTTCCAGCAGATCACACAAGGCTCGCCACACAAGCTCGAGCTAAGCACCAAAGCACCACCATACGGCCCGCTGCCGAGGTAAAGTCTCGTGCGAAACAACGAGGACGCTGCCCTTTTGAGGCACCAGCCATTCTCCAACGGTGCGGGGAAAGGAAGCGAGCAACGCAGGAAACTTGTGGCTAGGAAAATGAACCAAATCCGGGGTAGGAAAGCTGCTCGTCAGCCCCGCAGGCGCTTGTAGCATCCTTGCCTCCCAAATTTCAACCGAGCCGCAACGTTTCCCACCTGGTCCTTGGACTTTATTCAGGATGTTTGGGTTACCGCGGAATGTCGGATTTTTTATTTCTTTCTTTCTTTTTTATTTTATTTTATATTTTTTAATATTTTTTATATTATTTTATTTTATAAAAAAATTACGTTCAACCGAAGAAGTTGTGAACCCCAACGATACTGACGCATGATGCGGCACTCTCGAGGTTGATTGTGCTCTTATTTCCACCTCACAAATCGAACACACAAATGCCAGACCTCGGCTAGTGATGGGTGGCAGCTGGTTTTGGATGAAGCATTACCTATTCTGGTAACCTTTTCATCAATTCAGACCAAGCTAGGGTCCTGTCAAAAGCAGACCAGCCCCTTCGCCTATGCACTGACCTTGCAGCTCCTCGTTTCGTCAACGATAGAAGACTGCTTTTCCAACATGTGTATCGTCAGGTGATTTTGAACTACTGTTCAATTCTCAATCCTTTTCTTTTTCTCCTTTTTCCATTTCATCTTATTACATCTTTGGTTAATTGCAGGAAGCACTCGAGCCTCAGTCGTGCCAGTTAGAATCTTCTATTACTTCGCCTTAGAACAATGCCATCAGTGCACCACCCAGGGATGCCACCAGCACGCCCCGGCTCAACTTCCAAGCACTTGAAGCAGCGCCCTCCGGATCTCCCAGTCCTTCGCCTTGAGACTTACCGTCTCCCTCCTTAGCTTGATCGAATTCCACCTCGGTCGCATCGCCTGGCGCAAACAGCACCCCGACGTCCTGGTTGGCACTCTCGACGTCAATCTGGTCGGGCTCCAGCAGCTCGTTCCTCAAAATATCGCAGGATGGGCGATCATCGTCTTCTTCGATGCTATTGGTAACTGATATCGGGACGTCGAAAATCGTGTAGTGTTCCTCGCCGTTGAGTCGAAAGTTCTGGCGGATCGAAATCTAGGCATCATGGTATCAGTTCCTTGTGCCCCAGTCACGCCCATCTTCATCGAGGCATCTACTCACATTGTAGGCGCCTCGATCATCGCCGCTATCACCATTACCGACGAGACAATCGGGCCAAACCCAGTCAATGTGCTTTACCGTACTGCCCTCCTCTTGGCGCATAATGTCCCCGAGACTGGCACCATTGGTGCCTTCGGTGCCGTTCGTGACGGTGAAATTGTTACCGGTCGCGTAGCTGTAGAGGAAGACCGTGATATTGTGAATCTGACTAGGGCTGTCATCTTCCATAGGCGGCAAGGCCAGCTTGCCGTTGGCCGTCACATCGAGCGAAATATGCAGCGTCTCTATATATTGGATCAGTTACCCGTCGCAGACATTGAGCTCAGCAGGAGCATAACTTACTGCCACCAAGTGGTGTTCCTGGCTGTGGCGCATTCAGTACAGCAAACCCTGGGGTGAAGATTTGTCCATTGTGAATAGTAAAGTTCTGTTGTGCGACAGTTTGCGCCGCCAAGAGCGCCGCTGGCGCAAGGTATTGAGATTTCATTTCGAGATGCGTTCAGTGACCAGCCACTGCACTACGAAAGGGAGTGCCGATGAAGAAATAAAAAGAGGAGGGATGCATACGGTGAGAATCGCCAAAAAAGAGCGACAAGGTCAGTCAAGTACGCGATTCTGCATTGATCCTGTAGAGCAGCACGACGAGGAAATTGGGGGTAATTGATGGGAATGGCTTTCATCAGGATACCCCTGCATTGACCAAGAACCGAGATGATGCCCGCGCCGTACATCCGGCACCAGAACGTCATGTCACAGCATCCTACGCATGACCTAATATCAAAGGGTCTTGGCTGAGCAAAACCCGCAACAAATCGTTCTCAATCACTCACAACCCTGCGGTCTTTTTCGAGCCCGTCGAACACTATGATCCCTCATCATTGCTAAGACCAGCGAACCACCGAGTCGGGGCAATGCTCACGATGGGACAAGGGACTTGTTAAAAACCGAGCTTGCCTACAGTTTCGACCTGGCCTTGGGGCGAGGTGGGACATTTACCGCAACAAGGCAAGTTTCAGATTGATTCATCCAGGACCCAGAATCAATGAGTTGCGGGATCCAGCAGCTTGGCACCCTGCGAGAAGGGCAGACGGTCCACATCCCTGCCCGAAAGCCAGCGGCTCACGTGCTTTGCTCACCATGGCGGGAGACCCCGAGCGACCATTCCTGTTTGCCGAATCAAGTACTCCAACACAAATTTCCACCTTGGTTAGGTGAAAGCCAATCAATAGGTACATGCTGATCCAAGCTTCTCGTCTGTAAGTGGAGTACGTTACCGAGCTCGGCACTCTCCGACGACAACTGGTCTTACACTTGACTCCCACAGCTTCAATTGAAGAACATTGAAATCACAAAGCTTCAACAACCCCGGAAGAGTCTTCGAGCGCGCCATACCCCCACCGTAGCACTCAAATTTTTTGATTGAAGGGTTTAGCAAGCCTGTGTCGTGGTTGGGCTGACCAGCCCCTAAGGAGACCATTATGAACTCCGTGGTCTCCAGGACCCTGAGCCGCCATGCCCTGACCAGCTCCAAATCGTGGCGTTGCCTTGCAAGAGGAGCCAGTCCTTCTCAAAGCCAGAGCGGACATCTACAGGGCCGCTTCCAGGGCCGGTCAATGGCCACCTCTGCGGCCGGTCTAACTGGACTCAAAGACATCCTTCAAATCAGCGAGGAAGTCAAGGACGCAATTGCTACAAACAAGCCATTAGTAGCCCTCGAATCCACCATCTATACTCACGGTGCTATGGGCAAAGATCTGGCTGAGCAACATGACCAGCTTATCCGTAATCACGGTGGTATTCCTGCCATCATCGCCATTGTTGATGGAGTCCCCAAGGTCGGCGTGTCGCCCGACGAGATTGTCCGAATGATCGAAACCGAGGGTACGGTCAAGGTATCCCGAAGGGACGTTTCGTACTTGGTTGGCATGGTAAGCTTCTCCGCAATTGCGCTCTATAGTCCTTTCACCGGACGTCATGATTTAGTTCTTTTGCTCATCGCTGTTGAAATAGGGAATGACTGGTCGTAAAATCCATGGTGGAACGACCATTGCTGGAACAATGTTACTCTCCCGGCTCGCTGGGATCCGTGTTTTTGGAACAGGTGGTCTCGGCGGTGTGCACCGTGGTGGAGAGAACTCCTTGGACATCTCAGCGGATCTTACAGAGTTGGGTAGAACGAGAGTTGCGGTTATTGCATCAGGATGCAAGGGCTTCCTGGATATCCCTCGAACCTTGGAGTATCTCGAAACTCAGGGCTGCTTGGTCAGCACTTTTGCTGACGGGCGAAGCGGTAAAGTTGATTTCCCAGCTTTCTGGGCCAGAGAGAGCGGCACCAAGAGTCCTTCTACCGTTTACACAGAAAAGGAGGCGGCTGCCATCATCCTTGCACAAGAGCGATTGGGCATCGAATCCGGCATGTTATTCGCCAACCCCATCCCGGAGGAGTTTGGCATTCCCAAGGCGGAGATTCAGTCGGCCATCGAGCAAGCTCTCCGAGAGGCCGATGAGAATGGGTACACGGGGAGCGCCAACACGCCATATGTGCTCGGCAGGCTCAAGGAGCTCACCGGTAGCAAGGCATTCGTGGCGAACAAGGCGTTGGTCAAGGCCAATTTGGTGCGAGCCGCCAATGTCGCTGTTGAGCTTTCACGGTTGGAGTCGTCAAATTCTAACGTGACGAGTTCGTAAGTGCAGCTGTGGCTTGGGGTAGCAAGATAGTTCTAATTCGTGTAGTTATTTACCTATTACTTCCACAACCAAGACCCCCGAAACCCCAGCAAAAGTGGATGTCAAAGAACATCATAAAGCTGATGTTCTTGTTGCCGGATCCGTGGCCGTCGATCTCAGCTGTGACTACACCAGCTCTAAGCCGGGCGACGTTGCTCCGCAGGCACATACCTCCAACCAGTCCCGCATTAGTCAGTCAATCGGCGGCGTCGGCCGCAACGTAGCACTCGCTGCCCACTCCGTAAGCACCCGAGCTCGCGTCCAGTTCTGCAGCATGGTAGGAGACGACGTGTAAGCTTAAATACCTCCTGAACGATCTACCAGATCATTTTACTAACACGGAAAGGGCTGGCTCAACGGTTCTGTCATCTCTGGAGAAGTCGGGTCTCGACACGGCTTACATCCGCCAATTGAGTTCAAAGGATCATGTGGCAGGCCGCACGGCGCACTATGTAGCCTTCAACGATGCGAAAAAGGATCTTCTGCTTGCAATGGCAGATATGAGCATATTTGACAATAACTCGTTTCAGGACTACTGGAAATCTGCCGTGACAGCGACCAAGCCCAAGTGGCTAGTTGTCGACGGCAATTGGAGCGAGGACGGAATCAGGGCCTGGATCACCGCGGCGAGGGATCAGGGATGCAATGTGGCCTTCGAGCCTGTGGCCACGGCGAAATCAATGCGATTGTTCTGTCGCGAGAAAGGGAAGCCGAAGCTGAGGCTTTACCCAGAGGCTAGCATTAGCCTTGCCTCACCCAACACATATGAGCTCGCAGCCATGCATTCAGCCGCCAAAGAGAATGGCTATCTGGATAGCCCTGAGTGGTTTGAGGTTATAGACGCCTTTGGCATGCGGGGAGCACGAGATCGTTTCGTCTACCTTACCTCAGCAGCATTGACAGACGCCGGCGTCCCAGTTCAGACAGTGCAACTCCTCCCATACATCCCCACCATCATCACAAAGCTTGGTCCAGATGGCGTTTTGTTGACCAGCCTGCTGAAACCGGACGATCCGCGATTGCGAAACAGAGACGAGGATGATTTCATCCTTGCACGAACACTGGACGGCCACCCCACAGTGGGCGGCATCTACATGAGGGTGTTCCCTGCCGTGGAGAAGGTCGACAATGTAGTCTCGGTCAACGGAGTGGGCGACACATTCCTCGGTGTTTTGATCTCAGGGTTGGCTCAAGGTGGTCGTGTGGAAAACTTGATCAATGTTGCGCAGAAGGGATCTGTATTGACGCTCAAGAGCACGGAATCCGTGAGCCCCATTCTGAGCAGTTTGGAAGCCGAGCTCAGCCAGACGGCACAGAGGCAATAGAAAGAATACAGGGCTAGAAGATTTGTGGTATAATACAGAAATGTAAGGAAGTCGAATCAGAAAATAATAATAAAGAAGGTCGTGAAGCTTCAACTATTCAATACCGTCTCTGCTCTTGTCTAGGTACTATGCTTCAATCTGAGTCTCTGCATAAGCTGTATCAGCCTAGAAGGCGGAGCGCCATGACACTGGATTCTCAGAAAGAAACTTAACTGTTTCTTTTCTCTCATCTGATCTAGACCTCAACTGCTTCGCAGCGTTTAGGAACCTCATTGACCAGCGTCATGATCAATGCCGAAGTCGAATGCAGCCTTGTGAAGCCCGTACATGCGATTGGCTTGACTCGGGCGGCCCCACCAAGAAACGGAGCTAAGGCAAGGCTGATGATCTCCGCCAAAAATTTCAAGAAAAAAAATCCCAGGACTGGTTCTCGCATAGACTTGGAGGGGCATTTCGCAGCAACTTGCACCATCCGCGCACGATAGCAGCAATGGCTCCGCAACAAGATCCAGATTTGCTGGACCAACCGTCTTCCGACGATGAATCCTTCTCTGGATTCGAGTCCGACTCCGGGTCCGACGGAGGCCCCCCCAAGCCCAAATGGGCTCCCACCATTGCCGACAAGGACGAGGAAGAGGAAGAGCTGGAGCGATTGGTCCTGGGGAACAAGGCCGGCTTCCGTGAAAACCTCTTCAGAGGCCAGGGTCTCGATGAAGAGGAACAGGAGTTGCAGCTTGCGGGTGCCGACACTGGTGGCTTGGAGGAAGTCGAGGACGCGGACTTGTTCATGTTCGATACTGGCACCGGCCCGTCTGCCACGCAACTAGCTGCCGCAGCCAAGACGGCCGACAAGTCACAAGAAGGCGACGCGCCTGCATGGGTTGACAGCGATGACGAGAGGCTAGCCGTCTCACTTGCGGGCGTCACGCGGCTGCGCAAGCTTCGACTCACCGAGGCCGAAGACGTCGTCAGCGGCGCAGAGTACAGCCGAAGGTTGCGACAGCAGTACCTGCGGTTGAACCCCCTACCAGCGTGGGCCAAGGGCTCGACAGACCGACCGGCAAAGAGGCGGAGAAGGTCGTCCGCAGCGTCCGGCTCATCGGACGATGCCAGCGGCGACTCTGACTCCGAAGATGTGTCCGCACAGCCGCTGGAGAGGTTCCTTCGGGACATCAATCAACTGGCCGGCCTCGGATCGAAGAAGCGACGGTTACGGCCCGAAGTCATCGACATTCAAAGAACAAGAGACATCCCGGACAAGCATAGGGCTCCTGTCGAGTGCCTGTCCTTCCACCCCGAATACCCCGTCCTCCTGTCGTCCAGTACCGCCTCAATACTCTACCTACATCACATCGCGCCCGAGGCGCAGCCTACGCCCAACCCTCAGCTCACGTCCGTGCAGGTCAAGCAAGTCGACGTGCGTAACGCCGAGTTCCTGTTCCCCAAGGGTGACCAGGTGTTCTTCGCCGGTCGCCGGAAATACTTCCACCACTGGAACCTTCAGTCGGGCGTTGTGCAAAAGACTACGCAGGTGCTGGGTCACCGCCTGGAGCACAAGACAATGGAGCATTTCAAGCTGAGCCCCTGCGGCAGGTACATGGCCATCATCGCCTCCACCAAGAAGGGTGGCGGTATCATCAACATCCTTAGCGTCACTTCCATGCAGTGGATTGCTGCCGCGAGACTTTCCAGCCGCAACGGAATCGCAGATTTCGCTTGGTGGAGCACTGGTAACGGACTTACGATACTAGGCAGGGATGGCCAGGTGGGAGAGTACAGTGTAGAGAAGCGGTCATTTGTGGGAGTCTGGACGGACGAGGGTTCAGTTGGTGGCATTGTGCTAGCTCTGGGCGGACACCAGGGACCTTCGGCCTTGGGCGAGGATAGATGGGTGGCTGTTGGTTCCAACAGCGGCATCACCAACATATACGACCGGAACCAGTTCCTCGTCCCCAGCGACGACGAGCTTACAATGAACGAGCGGCCGACGCCAACCCGACGATTCGAACAGCTGGTCACGCCCATCACAGCGCTGGCCTTCTCGCCGGACGGCCAGCTCTTCGCGTTCGGAAGCCGGCACAAGAAGGACGCGCTGCGCCTGGTCCACCTGCCCAGCTGCACGGTGTACCGGAACTGGCCGACAGACCAGACGCCGCTGGGGAGGATATCGGCCGTGGCTTTTGGTAGGCAGAGCGACCTGCTGGCGGTCGGCAACGACTCCGGAAAGATTAGGATGTGGGAGATTCGGAACTAGAGAGTCCCGGTAATGCTTTTAATGAATTGAGCGGTACTCGGAGATCCTACAAAATTGTGCATTATACGATTGAGTCTTGAATGAATTGAGGCCCTGATTACCCTCTTGGGCTATCCTGATGCTAGTCTCCCATCATATATAGAGTTTGAACGATGCCCGAGGGCTATCGAGGCAACATCAGCACCTGATTCCGAGCATGTCATTTACAGATTCCACCAATGAACCTACTCAAGCAAATTTCGAAACCAAATTTCAATTCACAACCGCGCGGTATCTTTCGGGAGTTCAGGGAGTAGCTTCTGACATTCTGCCATAACATTCTGCCCAGGACTGGAAGCTTCTCGAGCAGCTTCAGAATCTACGACACCCAAACAAGCCTGTTTTCAGTTGTCAGCAGCCACATACTGCCATGAAGAATGCTATTATGCCGGACGATGACGATGGTTCGCATGGCGAACAAAAGAAAACCGCTAGCCCGCATGTCTTGGAAAGTGCGGTACGGCAGAAGAAAAGCTGGGGTTTGAGACATGTCGCAGGTCATGGATGTTCTCACCATCAGCCCACTCAGTTGCTGACATTGGATGTTTTGCCAGTGGTGCTCCGAAGGACATGCTGGTATTACAACATGAACTCCTCTCTCTTTCTTCGATTCTTTTTCGAGTTCTTTCAATAATAAAATGTTCTAGACTCAAAAGCTTATTGCAGGTATTTAAAGAGGGTTTTCTTATATTTTATGACCAAACGTATTCGCGAAGCCAAACCTTGCAATCTCTATTTTTTCTTCCTTCTTTTGCTTTCTCTCACCCCATAGCCCCTGTAAGTTTATAGTGGCCCGGCAGCATGGGCGAGCGCGCGTCTATCATATAACGGGACCGCTAAGTCCATTGGCCTGTAGCAAGGTACCTGTAGCTACCAGCCATCTTTCTTTAAGCGCTTCAAAATCTGCTACCGAAGGCCGAATGAGTTAGTGGCCATGGCGAGGGCCAATTTGGGTAAAGTTAGGTACCTTAGGTACCTCGGGCACGGTACTTCACAGTTGCTCTGTCTTTTCAGCTGTTACCTGGGCATCAACAAACACTACAAATCTTTCCCATTTTGGGACTCTCGCTGAGACACAGCCAGGCTTCATTGGGCCGCAGGCCTTGGGACATCGTCAGCCAATGCGGGCAGGCAGCGTCGATAGGGTCGATCGGGTTGCGTGACTTGGCAGGCGGCCACCTGTGGCATGGCACGACTTGTGCCCAGCTTCCCAGCCGACCTGGGCCGCCGGCTACCTTGGCTCTCTCGCGTTGGACGAACCACCATCGCTCCACAAAGAGGGTTCTCCTCCACCCTGCTGCGACCCGCCCCGTCATGCGCGCCGCGCTGTTCCTTGTTCCTTTCTCGCGGTCGTCGTGATAGACTAATACTATTCTCTGCCGCTCCTCCTACTCCTCCTCCTCCTCCTCTTGTTGCAGTTTCACCTCCTCTCCTCTGCTGTCTCACCTCGTCCACCTGTGAGCTTCCACTCTGCCTCCGCTGGACATGTAATCCTTCCCAGTGCGGCCTCCCGTGAGGACTCAGACATACACACACATCCACGGAAACACGGACACACACCTACAGACCTTTCCTCCTCCAAAAAATCAAAATGGCAGCAGAACAGCCGCCGCGGCCTCATACCGCGGACCCAACATCTCATTACAGCTTCCTGGGCACAAGGAGAAGCTTCCCTCTTGTTGGACGCAAGAAAACAAAGACCAGCGGCTCGCTGAATCGGCCATCAACCTCGCACAGCACATCATCCGCTCCGTCCACTGGTCTGCGCATTCGTCTCTTCCTAAGGTTCAGCAGCCCGCTGAACACGGAGCACCATGCGGAGTTCCAGTCCTCACCGAGTTTTGGCCCGTCCGACCAGGTCTGCCAAGCCTTGCTGCGCCGGCTGCAGCACTGCTCCGCCGAACTTATCACGCGTCGAGACTGCACCGCGATGGACCCGCCGCAGGCCACACCCCAGTCCGCCGCCGCTAGGCCAATGCGCTTCCAGATGACTTTCTGCATTGACCGGCATGGTCTGCGCTGGGCCGAGGAGACATTTACCTCTTATCAGCATGAACCGCTCACTCCTGATCTGGCCGACGACGTTTTAGAAGAAGCCCGGCTCTCAGTCTCTTCATTCTTGTCCCGCCATGACCCTGGTTTCCGCTGTGTAGAGGCCGGCTCAGCAGCCGTGCGTCCGGAAACTAGCCGTCCGTGCTTCGGACTACCCCAGCCCGCCGCTTGCATTCCTCGGGACGTGGACATTCACCAACCCGGCTACTTCATTGAATTGTTTCTAAGAGGCCGAGGGCCGGATCTCCAGAAGAATACCTCCGTGAGACTAGAAAGTTTGCAGAGTAGCCCGCTGACTCTTCTGCTTGGGGAGGATGTGTTGTCCAGAGCGTCCAAGTCGTTGGATCGTGCATTTGAGCAACGCAAAGCCCAATTTGAGGAGCTCCACCAGTCCTGTGACGGTCTCGAAGGTACCGGCGGTTGTGACCATGTCCTCGACGGCGCATTTGATGCACTTGTCAAAATTAGGAATAACCTCGGTCCAGACTATACTCACCTCTCACACCGTCTTCAAAGCTGTAGGATTATCTTCAGCCGGGACGATTCCCCCAGTTTCGGCGATTTCGCAGCTTACTTGAAGGAGCAGTTGGAAGCTGTTCGTGACCAGGCCGATCGCAGTCTGGTCGGAGTAGATGATTTGGCGTTCAACCTACGCAAGCTCAGGATCCAGGATCAGCTCTTCCCAAGCCCCTTGTGCATCTCGCTCGACGCGTCAATCACTTACGATCGCAGAAAAACGAACACATTGTTGGCTCGCGTGCAGGCAGGCATTCGTCATGTTGTTCAAGGAACCGGCGCGTCTTTGGTCTTGACGGCCCACAAACGTGGGCATCTCGTTCTAGACACCATCATCCAAGATGTGCAGGAGAGCACTGAGCCAACCCCTGGTACACCTTCGCTGACGGTCGACAATCTCTTGACTATGCTAAAGGATCGAATGCGAGCTGACATTGTCATGATTTGCAAAGATACTTGCTCAATAGAGTGCACCGACCTGCTTCAGAATTTGAAAATTCATGATGCTAGAACGGCTTCAGGTGATGATCGACCCAGCACTTCTGGCCCAATGTTGCCGGCGGAGCCACCTGTTACACCGACCAGGCAATCCCTCTCCAAACGAAGGGCCGAGTCCAACTTGAGACAAGTCTCTCTGTCAGCATCGAGAAACAGGACTTTCAACCTGAATGAATCGATACAATCAGAGGGCTATATGGTTGCGGCTCCTTCAGACGATGCATACTTGACGGACGATTCATCAACCCCAAGTCTAGTGGATACTGATAGCATCAGTCCGCATGACAGCGTGCTGATTACTCCAGAGTCGAGTCGTGTTACTTCCCGCGAGCCACCTACGTTCGGCATCCGTCTGATAGACGATGAGCTGGCAGACACTCCCATAAGCACGCAGGATATAGGTCTGCCCAATGACGACGAGCATACCGTGTACGGAAGACCTCCTTTCCAAAGCCACTTAGCCACTTCGAAAACCCCTTCCAACCTGTCTGTGGCGATGTCCCCTAATGAAGCCAACACCACATTCATTTCCAATAGCGAACCTGTTCCAGCCCAGCCAGCTGTTACAACTCCGTTGCACGAATTGCCGGCAGATGTGGAGCCAATTCGGGAAGCATCGAACAACGCCAAATATGAACAGCCAGCCGTCGCAACTTTGTTGCACGAGTTACCGGCATCTGTGGAGCCAACCAAGGAAGCATTGGATAATCCTAAAAATGATGATCTAGCCGATGAGCCAGCGAAAACATCGCCAGAAGATGTCAATTTGCTTCCACAAAGCTCGAATTTGGCTGTTAAATCAATGCATTCGCAACCTGCTCCAGATATCAGCACTCTCCCCGAACCTCTGCCAGAGCCGACTGTGTTGGATTCTCTTCCTTCCAATGGAAACTCATCTAGTTCGACAGTGGTCTTAGTTACCGAGCTTAGCGAGACGTGCTCTCTTACGCCTACAGTGGAGCGAGGCAGTATTGCTTCGCCGCCTGAAAAGGGGGTGGATGCATCTAGCCAGTCAACAGACTATTTTTCGATAGATCAAGACACTACACGTCCTTCCGCCAGCGTCATAACTGAGCGCTCGAGATCTTCCGCCTTGATCCTCCGAACGCGTCCCGAATCGTTCCACATCAACAGCTGCACCGAAAAAGGGTTAGCAGCGGGAGACTTGGATAGTAACTCCCACCGTCGTTGGTCTAATCCTCGACCCTCCTTCCGTCACCGCCGCCAATTCTCTTCCCCCACCGCAGGCTATCTTGGTCTTCATGGAGAGTACCTGGTCGAGATGGGATTGATGAATGCCGTCATCCCCTCGCATTTTCGTACCTCGAAGCCTTGAAGCTGGCCTTGAAGTTAGAGTGGACCCGACCCAGGCGCCGCATCTAATTCAAAGCTTGAGGCATGGCATTCTCGTATAGAGAAGCCGTTTGCTTTTACACGATCATTTACACTGTCGTCATTACTTGGGTCTATTTTTACAGTTTCAAAAGGCTACATACATTGCATTGGTTCGAACATACAAGTTCGACAAAAGGCGTTTGGGAAACACTCATGAATTGCAATTTTTCGCGAATACCAATATCGATCCCTGCAAAGCTATTAGAAGTCATAGAAGATACATATACTAGCATCGTGCTCTGTCTAGGCTTCAACCTGGCAGTATCGCTGAGCCACCGTTTTATCAGTCCTCCTGATGCAATGGATCCTGCTTTTGTTCCAAGTCTGAAACTCCTCGTACAGTGTCCCCAAGTTCTCTGATTGGCCAAAACTTGGTAGAAGGGACGAGGTGATGGCATTGTAGTTCAAATGAAGCGATCGTGGAAAACCAGTCATGCGAATATAAACCTTCTATTCCTCTTATTTGCTTTCTAAGAACTGGTAATACGAAGCTGTTGAGCTCGGTAACATAACTCGTAGCCTGTGCATCCATCCTACACAACTGTAGACGTCATGCTGAGACCTCCTTGAGGGCACATGAGTTCTCTCGAACCTGGTAGGCTGCCTTATTGAGACTGAGAAGTATGAGCCATGCCGTTTCCGGAAGTGATTCCATCCACTGATCCCTAAGAGCAGGGGCTTTTACCGAGAAAGGTGTTTCGCCACCGACTGCTATAGTTGAATGACCTGTAAACGAGTCGATGTGACCTCCGAGCGCCGCAGCTAGCATTGAGTAAACCACCACCAGAGGATACACGCTCCAGCCGCGAAGGTCTGCTTATTCTTTCCCAGTAGAGAGGGAAAGGGTTTAGCAAAGGGGCGCGCAAAGTGCTGGAACACGCGACAATCGTCGGAATATAGCTTGAAGGGAACGGCTCGAGCACAGGAGGCTAGAGTTGCGCAGGTACTCGTGCTAATTGCCCATACTGCCCGTACGTTGGACGCCCCTCGCCTTTCTGGCAGAGTGTGGGAGTCTGGTTGGCGAATATGTACTCATATGGACTAGTTTGCCCCAACGTCGCCTGGCAGTGGCATTCGACACACTTACATTGCGTTGGGAGCCTGTGTAGTGTGCGTACATATCCAGTTGTCAAATGCCCCAGAGCTGCTCTGAAGGGACCGTTCGCTTGACGATTGATGCTGCCATGACTGTTGAACGCCGGTATTGACTTCACCCGGGGCAGTGTTTGCCGTCATTGATAGTAGCCATTGAGAATGGCACCCATTCACACCAATTCGGCTTCTCCAGCATCGAGAAGGGGTTTGGCACTCGACCATCTGAGAATGAGAATATCACCATGCGCAGCTGGCAGCGTAACATCCGCGTCAGTTCCACTGCCATGCACGTCTTTGTCGCAGAGCATGCGGATAAAGACAGCCGTGTCCAATTCTGGGCTGTCAATCATGCTGATATTGCCAGCAGTGTCGTTCAAGTTCTGCAGCTGCTGCGGGAACGAGCCAAGAAATGAAGACAGGTAGTGGTTATGCAGTAGAGCCTGGTGCCGCGTAGCGTAGGCGAGCTCAGTTGGTGACAGTCTGTCCCTAAGCTCCTGGCTTGACAAGTAGTGCAGCGTGTGCTTGTCGATCTGTAAGAATTGCGCTTTAGCAGGCTCATTGCCGAATGATGGCATTCGCGGAAGCTCACCTTGGCCATACGGGCCCTCAAGTAGCTTCTCACGAGAAACTTGTAGCGCTCAAGCTCCGTCTGGATGACGATGAGGGCGAAGTTGGTCTTGGGGTCCATGTCACCAGTCATGTCCTCAATCTTTTCGATCTGAGACTTGATGTTGGCATTGACTCGCTCGAACAGGCCGCCCGACGGCCAACTGGGTCACTCGTCAGCGAGAATCTTCGCGGCAGTCTGTCAGCCACTTACTCCAGCAGCTCGGGAGCGCATCTCTCTGCAACCCAAAGACGCGTCAAAGCCTGCAAATCGCGTGTGGCTGGCGGAATACCGTGTGAGGTTGGGTCGACTTGGCGGAGGATGTCGTCAATGTCCATGGTGACTGCGTATGCTCTACGATGCTTTACGGGAGGGTCAGGAAGTGCACTTTGCCATGAAGAAGTAAGAGTGGAGAATTATCTTATACGCAAATGGCGTTGAAGTTGTGAGATGGTGCAAGGGGAGCGAGAACCCCGCCAAACAAGCGGCACGGTGCTGTACCTACTTTGGCCGCGGGTTGTCAAAGCCCTGTGCACGTCCACTGATGGTGGGTAGCTCAGCTAACAGTGGTAGAACCGCCCAGCGAAGGGCCACTTGGTGGAGACAATTCTCTACGCCCGTGAAGCAGCAGAAACACGGGATTACATTTACCTCGACTGTGTTGGAATTGCACAAGACGGGGTAATTATTGAGGTCGACTTTGAGGGCAGCCAAAGTAATTACAATGACTGGTTCTTACTACAAAGTCAATGCGCAGATTTAGATATGATACATTGCAACCATGCTTTCTAAAGAATCTATAAACCCGCTGTCACAGCCATTGAGGTCAGGTATGACCTCCCCAAGAGGCTTCCGGCAATCCAGGCAAGCAAAATTTAGCGCAAAGGGATGGGTGACTTTACCCTCGCACTCATTGCACCTTCTTGAGAGGCTTGTGCGCTTCCCGGCGGGCATCCTCGTAACCATTGACCCATCCATACACCCATTTGAGGCCGCTTGAAGAGACTGTCACCAAGAAGGCCGAAAAGACGAACAGAGCCACCCGCTGGGGGAATGAGAAGAGTTCAAAGATAGGATAGGGATACCTGGTCAATGTCAGATACGGTGCCTCTAGATCCAATAAGATGAAAGACTTACCAGCCGTTCTTCTTGAAGCATAGCTCCACCCAGTACCAATAGAGAAATGCCAGGCTTGTACTCAGGGTCATTGCGCCGTATGCGGGAATCGTCCACGGCGGACTAAACAGGATGAGATCCAGCGTCAAGAGCACGGCTGGGGCCAAGTGGAAGCCTATGTCCGGGATGAGAGGCAACTCGAATTCAGGCGGGAAGAGCAGGCTCTTGTCAATGAAACGAATGCCCCAGTACAGGATCGAGATGACGACCTCGAGCGGCGTGGCCACAACAGCCACCGCATTCTTGGCCCTGAACAATGCCTGGCTGCCGGTAACGTCGGCTGCAATGCCGAAGACAAAGGCCAGCGAAGAGGCCGCGAGGCCGATGATGGTCAGGAACTGGAAGTGCCAGCCGTACGCCTTGGACATGGGCGTCTCCCAAATTGTGAGGTAATGGAAGCTGTAAGAGAACGAAGCCAGGCCGAGAGCGTGGAGCGACATCGAGGCTCCCGTTGAGGGCGATGTGAGTCTTTGGAGGCGATGCTTGGCCATAGTGGTGTGACCTGGGCGGTAATGCAGCTGCTACCTGGGGAGAAATGAGGGTAAAAAGTGTAGAGAGATCGTCTCCCGAGTCAACCGTGAGGTCGCTTCGTTGGAAGTTAACAAGTCGAGGAACGACGGGACAAAGTGGTGTACTTTCCGTCCGCGCAAGGCAAAGTGAAGAGTGAGGATTCGAAAACACCGAGAACAAGGAGCCGCACAGGCTGTCTTATTACTAACCTTCAACATTCCTACTAGTTTCCCGTTGTGGTGTTCTCGGACGTCACCACTCCACCAGGACCGGAGAGACGGGGCAGTGAAGCATCCGTAAATCCCCACCTCTACCCGCCAACTGGGAACTGCGAGATTCATGTCAGTCACGCGACGTCAAGCAACCATGAATTACCAGCTGGTTTGGTTAGGACCATCTGCATCGCTTTATGCATCCAGCAGATGCATCTACGACCGAGGAGAAGCAACAAGACGGTTCCTGGGGCACGCAATTGGGCTTCTCAATCGACAAGGGGATTTTTCTTGGACATTTGAAGCATGTGACTGACAATTACTTGGATCTCAACGCCCGGTGAAATTCCCACCAGCGGCTGGCGCTACGATGATACAGGTAGGCGACTCGTCAAGTGTACGGACTCTGACGTGACTTTTCCTACAAGCTGGGTGCAGTGAGGAGGTACAGGAACCTCTTTCCTAGGCCGAATTTCCATTTGGCTGGGAGTTCCCGGTACCTAACTTCCGAAACACTTGACCGAAAGCGACGTGGCGCAGGCTGTGGCTGGAGGGTGCTTGCCGTGCAACCACTAACTTATCGGGCAGGAAACAACATAACGCTACTACAAGCTCGATTTGTACGTACAGCTCGGCCTCGCAAGCAGCACCTTTCAGCAGAACCTGCAATTGTCTAATCCCTCACTGGCTTTTAGGATACAAGAACGAGTAAAATCCGCTCGTCAGAGTAGACAGAAATGGCGGAACCGGCAAGCGAGGATGACGCTCGCTCGCAGAAGCGCAGCCATTCTCAGTTTGCGGAACAGGACGGCTCTGGTAGGTTTGCGCCGAAACCCACCACGCACCAGCGCGCCGCTGACAGAGACGCAGACTCTTCTTCCGACGATGACATGGGCCCGCAGTTGCCGACCGAAGCTCCCAAGAAGAAGCGCCGCGTCCTGCCGCACGAGAAACTATACGTTGCTGCCCTGCCCAAGTCGATCCGGTACTCCAGGTCGCTAATGCACAAAGAGCAGCTGCTCTTCGCGACCTGGACCCCGCTGACGGAATTCCTCATTACATCTTCTGTGGATGGCGTGGTCAAGTTCTGGAAGAAGATTGGCCAGGGCATTGAGTTTGTCAAGGAGTTCAAAGCTCACAGCGGCGAGATCACCTCAGTATCTGTTAGCAAAGATGGACGTAGTTTCGCTACTGCTGGCATCGACGATACCATCAAGATCTTCGATGTGATAACATTCGACCTTCTTGCGATGATCAACCTAAGCTTCACACCAAAATGCGTGTGCTGGGTACACAAGAGAGGAGCCTCCCTCCCTCTACTTGCCGTCTCCGAGGATGGGAAACCTTTGATCCACATCTTTGATGGCAGGGGAGAGAAAGAGGAAGCCATTCACACGATCAAAGGTCTACATCGGAGCCCTGTGCACATCATGGCGTACAATGAAGCATTCCACTGTGTGGTTTCCGCTGACCAGAATGGCATGGTTGAGTACTGGGAGCCCGGCGGCAACTACGAAAAACCCAGCAACGTGTTTGCCTATAAGAGCTCGACAAACCTATTCGACTTCAAGAAGGCGAAATCAGTGCCTTCCAGCCTGACCATATCCCCCAACGGCAAGCAATTGGCCGCCTTTTCCTTGCCTGATCGCCAAGTTCGGATATTTGATTTTGCCTCGGCCAAGCTGCACCGAACGTATGACGAGTCGCTTCAAGTGATTGAAGAGATGCAGCAAGCTGGAACAGCCTCGCACAAACTTGACAATGTGGAATTTGGACGAAGATTGGCCCAGGAAAGGGAAATTGAGTCCCAGCAAACTCTCAAGGACAAGTCTAATGTCATATTTGATGAGTCGAGCAATTTCATTATCTACGGCTCAATGGTTGGTATCAAAGTTCTCAACACCTACACCAACCAGGTGGTCAAGGTGTACGGCAAGGATGAAAATTTTCGCGCAGTCCATTTGGGCATTTACCAGGGCCAACCGCAAAAGAAGGGCATTACCACTGTGGAGATGGGTGCCTCGAGCAACCCCCTCCTGCAGGAGTCCGAGGCTAGAGATCCTATCCTCGTCGCAACCGGCGTCGGCAAGGTCCGCTTCTACATGTTTACCAATGACGAGGATATTTCCAAATCGACGCGAGACATCCAGAACGAGAGACCGACGGTGCTGGGGCACAAGAAGGAATCGCAAGCTAAGGCCACCGAGACAGGGACCTCGGCAGTCCTTCACACCAATTATGGAGATATCTACATTCGCCTCTTTCCCGATGCGGCACCGAAGGCTGTCGAGAATTTTGTCACCCACTCGAAGCGTGGTTATTACAACAACACTATCTTCCATCGAGTCATTCGCAAATTCATGATTCAGGGTGGTGATCCCCTCGGTGATGGGACTGGCGGTGAAAGCATCTGGGGTCGGGAATTTGAGGATGAATTTAGTAGCCTAAAACACGACAAACCATACACCGTGAGCATGGCCAATGCAGGTCCCAATACCAATGGCAGCCAGTTCTTCATTACCACGGAGAAGACGGTAAGTGGTCATGCACTTTTAATCCACACTCCACATCGCCGATTTGTCCCCCGCTGACATTAACTGACACATCCCTGCAGCCGTGGCTTGATGGGAAGCATACGATCTTCGGACGCGCCACCCAAGGCTTGGACGTCATCCACAAGATTGAAGGTGCGCGTACGCACAAGGAGAAACCCGAAGAGGACATTAAAATTCTCAATATCGATATCATGTAAAAGAAGGACCCGCCGGGACAGATTGGAGAAAGCAATTGCAATCACTCTAAAGACATGCCTCGAAAGCGAGGCCCTTGCCCCCGGCACGGACGCGACCCCCACGCTTCCAAGAATCTTCCTTGGGCCGCTCAGCCAACCCAATGCCGCCAGCCCAAGGCGCGGCCGACGGCCTGAAGCAAACAAGCCTTGCTTGACCAGCAAAGATGTGCGTCGATAGGTCTCAAGCTGACCTGGAGGCTTATGGAAAGTCTATTTGTCGTGCATTTCGCTCTCCACAACCTGTTCGTCTACCGGGATCACCGCGCTCGTGACTACTGCAAGCCCAGCTATATCAATCGTACAGTCCCACTCACATGGTCGGTGATTTTCTTGTCTTTGCCGTTCCCACTCACACGACTATCCACCCGACCTACTGAGCGAAGCTTCGTCCCTTCTGGTCAACTAAGATCGGCACGGACCGGGCCTTGCCAAAGGCGATTCTGAAAGCTATAGTAGTGGTTTCGTGCAACAACGACTGCATAGCATGCCTTCAACTTGCACGTCCCCTCGCTTTACCCCACTCAGTACACTCCCGTGCCCTGTGATTCCAGAAAGAATCATCCATAGTCGTCGTGTAGGGATGATTGGACTGGTCTCGGAATGCCGCGTCCCAAACAGAACAGTGCCTCAGAGCCAAAGCGTCGGAGCCGCAATGGATGCTGGTACGAATATTTAGTAGTGTGCTTCCTACCATTGTTTCGAAGTACTTGCTTGCCACCAACATGAACATGAGCTAAACGTGCTTAGGCCATGCAAAGGTCGCAAGGTGAAATGTGGAGAGGAGCATCCATCATGTTACAAGTTGAGTTGAAACCACCAACACGGACATTCCACGCTCTGCCGTATGATGTCATTCGAGAAGAGACGGAAGAACACTGTTGGGCATTGTAACTGGAATGGAGGTATTTTGCTAACAACGTAATCCATAGCTGCCTCAAAACGGGAGATACTTGCGATTACAGCATCCGGCTTAATTGGGAGAGCCGCAAGACCAAGCATACTATCAATACTGGCCCACGCAATGCAAACACAACCGACCGGGCTCATGGAGATGACCTGCTTCAACTGGAGAATGACCAATTGCTTCAGCTAAGTCAACTTCCTTCGGGCCATCCTCACGCTGGCGAGCCATTCGACAATGATGGTGGTACCTCCTGGTTTACCAAGCACACGGCTTCAGTTGACGACGACATGCCCGATTCTAGTACAATAAACGAAATGCATTCCAACTTTATGGTTCTCCAAGAAAGGACTCGAGCCGCATCCGTCGGACAAACGCTGGGCCAACGAAGTGTGAATAATCACCATGACCTGCCTCTAAAACCATACAGTTTCGGGCAAAGAGTATCACGGAGAAGACACAGGAGGGCAGCCTCAGTCGTGTCGTCCTTGGACGATTGCCCTGCCACGCCTATGTCTTGGTCGTCGCCCAAGTCTGGCACAAACGCAAGCCCTTGGTTCTCGCACATGATTGCTAACCCAGTGACAACAACCGAGCCACTGACACCAAGCACCTTCTCTTCCTATAGTGACGATCTCGCTTACCACAGCCATCCACGCGGTCATATCACTAGTCAGTCTCCGGGCCCCTTGTGCACTGTCGGTAGTGAGAACTCGGAGTTTTCACCACTTTCGGTTCCCCCTGAACATGGTTGGGACCCGCAGTATCATGCCGAGCATCAATTCAGCTTGGGACCTGCGTACTGGGAGGCTGGGAGATTCTATGGATATGACCTATGGAAGCCAGATGATGACATAGTCAAGAATGACGATGCCAATGCTATCTCACGAGTCTTTGCCGGGCCAAGTGACCTTGCTCCGGGATCTGTAGAACCTTTAGAGACCTTGTCAATTACAGGACTTGTAGGTGATATAGGAGCCGCCCATACTAGCTCTCGAGATGCTGGTGGTGCCTTCGGCGCAGTTCCTGTTCTCATCCCCTGGGAACTCGAACCCCTTCCTGAGAAGTGAGCAGTTATTCCATGCCCTGTCCAAAGTCAGCATAATTAACCAACATCTCCACAAGACTCCAAAGCAATCCGATGAATCTGCTGGTGAGTTAGTTATGACCATTTGGCAATACAGCAACTGATTACTTGGGCAGTATTTCGTGAGCACCACCGATAGAAACTCCAGAAGCGATGTCAAGTAGCAATACTGATCTTTGGTAGCATCATTTCTTAGAGCATACTGCGAAAGGTAGGTTACCACCCCTCCCCCATCCCCCCAGATCTTTTCAAACCTTGCAGACGGGAAGCTGATGGCCAGCATAGCTCTTGTTCCCTATCATGACCCAGAAGCCAACCCATTTCGCACAATACTTCCTCAACTGGCTGTTGGAAGTGACCATCTCCTTAGCTTGGTGCTGGCATACTCAGGTAGGAGTGGTGAAACTACAAGAGACGACATCTTGGTAGCTAACTATCTCAGCATCACATAGGGCACGTCTGATGGGCACGAAGGAACCGTTCATGAGAATGGCGGAGTGGGTAGAAGACATTTTCCCAGCGCTCAGGGCAGCCATCAGCGAGCCGCAGCAGCTTGCAAGCATTGCCGACCTGGCCACTGCAATTATGCTTACTTCCTTGGAGATCTCGTCCCCCGGAGTATTCGGCTCTTCCATCCCATGGCAACAACACCTTGGTCTGAGCCGCGACATGATGAGCCAAAGGCTGCGGGAAATGTCTAGAACAGGTTCCGCCATCTCAAGTGATCGCATCATGGCGTTCTTGTGGAGCTGGCTGGCATACTTGGATGTGTTTGCCGGCTTGAGCATGGGACCGCGAGATGCGATGCCTTCTCTGGTGTGGTTACAGTCATCGATTGCCGACATGGACCTCGATCAGCTTTCCTGCGTCATGGGCTTCACCAAAGGGGCTGCGTATTTGCTGTCGCAAGTAGCAGAGTTGAGTCGCCACAGCGATTCATCACGAATCGGGCCGCGCGGTCAAGCCTGGCCGGATTGGGTTGTGGGCGTGGAAACAGCAGAAAGGGCAAGAAAGCTTGAAGGAGCACTGTTGAGCAGTCTTGCGAAGCCAGCGAAACCCTGCCGCCATCTAGAGAACAGCCGTATTTCTGGGCATGACGCGACGGAGGTGGACTTTACGAATAAAGCCTTTCACTGGGCTGGCTTGGTACATCTTCATCGACGAGCTCTCGGAAAGCCCTCCAGCCACGTCGATGTCCAAGGCCCGGTCAGTGAGCTGCTAGCCTGTCTGCAGCAGATTCGCGCCGGCGGAGCGGGCGAGAGCAAGGTGCTTCACCCTTTATTCGTTGCTGGATGCGAGACAACGGATATCTCGCAGCGAGCACTAATTCTATCACGGTTGAAGAGCATGGAGAAGAGCGGGATGGCGCAGGTAAGTCTGGACGGCTGCGTACGACACAGGGATCGCACAAGTGATCCGGACGAAATATCGACGCTGACTCACCCTCGCAGGTCCAGCGAGCGAGGGTACTGATGGAAAAGAGCGGGGAGCAGAGTCAACACTGGGAAATGCTTGTCGAAGGCGAGTTCCTCGGGTGATGCTTCGATTACCAAGTGTTTGGCCTTTCGACACTGCAGAGAATCTATATACTGGCTAGAAGAGATTGCAAAGTGTGGGTTTATTACGATTGAAGAAATTACTTTGATCCCGAAATGGGATCACGATGTTGCTTGCTTGCGCCTTACGTTTTGATGTGTGGAACTCTGCATCACGCCGTGCCAAGTCGAGGCATCAGAAGGACGGTCCGATTATGGTCCCGAGCGGGCCGGTGACGAAATGGTATGACGCTGGTAATTTCGACCGGGACTTGGCCGCCCAGGACGTGGGACATCACGCTGGGGCCCAGTGAGCCCAGGACGTAAAGCCTGCGCTAGTGCTCTTGCGAAGCTCTGAGCTGGCTCATATTTCTACTTGGTTTCCTTCTATATAAAGAAGATTGAGACGACTTGGGCATACGATGGGACCTCGTATGCCAGAAGCAGACTGTTGTGTGTGTAACCCAAGAGATGGGACATATATGGTTGGGCACAGTATCTTGTAGTTCTATTTGTATGAATTAAGGTAGCGGGACTCATACCCGTAATAAGCAAGTGTCCAGTACGGCCCCCAAGTCAAGCAGCAGCCAATCACTGAGGCCCCATTTCAGCAGACAGACACCTATGGCCTGGAACGTGTCTAGGTGCAAGGTGAAGGTGACCGGCTCCGGGTGGGTGCGGCGGAGGCACCTTGCTAATAAGCGGCTAGCAAAAAGAAAGCCAGAGTGCGCCTGAAGGACATGTTGAATCATAAATACCAACTCCTCTCTCTTTCTTCCTTTCTGTTTAGATTTATTAGATAAAAATAGTAGCAAAATAATCTCGGAGTAAAGTATTTTCGAGTATTCTTCTACATTTCACAACTATCAATATCAGCGAAGCCAAGTCTTGCAGTCTCTTTCTTTTTTTCTTTTTTTTCTTTTTTTTTTGCTCACCTCCTGCTTGCTTACCTACAGTTGGCGCTGTAGAGCAAGGCAAGGTAGGTACTATAGTAACTATACTGTCCTGTACTGCGGGGCCCATGTCGAAGGGTCCTCGTCAAGAACGCATCGCATTAGCGGGCCCCGCCGATGGCCCCATGTCATGCCCCCCTGCCCATTGCCAACCCAGTGGCAGTAGCACCAGCCCCTCTCTCCCTCCTCAGCGCCCTCCGGAGGTACCGCCACCGCGGCAGAGCTTGGAGCCGGTACCTGGTTGAAACTGGCCTGATCGACCGCATATCGGAGCTCTTTTTTTTCCCAGTCGCCTCTGCCGTTGCGTCGACGGTCCTCGCTCTGCCATTGAGTCACAGCAATAAATACTTGGTACCCTTCATTTCTCCTCAACTTCAAGTCCGTCCTGGGAGAAAGAGAGCTTCATCTGCGCTACATCGTCCTATCTTTATTTCTCTTGTCATTTACCTTTTGATACCCCCTTGCCTCGCCTACAACCCATCTCATCCTCTTTTTGCCCCTCCATCGTCGCAATGTCTGTAAGTTGCAAAGACCCCTCCCCGCCCACTTGTCTAGGTCGTGTCATCACATTGGAATCTACCATCATACACTTTTGTCGTGTAGCTGCCATGTCTCTTCAGCTTGAAAAGAGTTCTTTCCTTCTGTTTCATGGCCCTTGCAGCCCATTGACACATGGCTAACGCTTACACCCACCAGTTCTTTATTGAGAACAAGAACGTCGGCAACCAGGCCGAATCCGAGGATTGGAGAAGTATGTCGCCCTTCTATTTCCCCTAGACATGGTTCTATTCCTCTCTCCCCTTCACAATCTCACCCGCTGCCACCTCAATTCGCTTCCATGAATACTGACGGCGCCTAGTCCGCGGCTACAACCCTCTGACGCCCCCGGATCTGCTGCAGCACGAGATTCCCCAGACTCCCGAGTCCAAGAAGACAGTCATTGAGGGCCGTGAGGAGGTCGTTTCCGTCGTACAGGGCACCGACAAGAAGCATCGCCTGCTTGTCATCATTGGTCCTTGCTCCATTCACGACCCCGAAGCCGCCCTTGCCTACTGCGACCTCCTCCTCGAGGCGAAGAAGAAGCACAAGGATGAACTCCTCATTGTCATGCGCTCCTACCTCGAGAAGCCGCGCACTACTGTCGGCTGGAAGGGCCTGATCAACGATCCCGATATCGATGGCAGCTTCAAGATCAACAAGGGCCTGCGTCTCGCCCGTCAGCTCTTTGTTGACTTGACAGCCAAGGGCATGCCCATTGCTAGCGAGATGCTTGACACCATCTCCCCCCAGTTCCTCGCCGATCTGTTGTCCGCCGGTGCCATTGGCGCACGCACTACCGAGAGCCAGCTGCATCGGGAGCTTGCCAGCGGCCTGAGTTTCCCTGTCGGTTTCAAGAACGGCACCGACGGTTCGCTTGGCGTTGCCATTGACGCGATTGGCGCCGTCAAACATCCTCACCACTTCCTCTCCGTCACCAAGCCCGGCATCGTCGCCATTGTCGGCACGAATGGTAACGAGGATTGCTTCGTCATCCTCCGAGGTGGTACTAAGGGCACCAACTACGACGCTCAGAGCATTGCCGAAGCCAAGGAGGCGCTTGCCAAGAAGGGCGTCCGCCAGAGGCTCATGGTGGACTGCAGCCACGGCAATTCGAACAAGAACCACAAGAACCAGCCCAAGGTGGCCGAGGTATTGGCTGAGCAGATCTCCAAGGGCGAGACCGCCATCATGGGAGTCATGATCGAGAGCAACATCAACGAGGGTAAGTCTGACAATGGTCCCATGCGTTGTGCCCCTAGCAGTCTACTAACAACCACAAAGGCAGTCAGAAGGTACCCGCCGAAGGCCGGTCTGGGCTCCAGTACGGCGTCAGCATCACTGATGCCTGCATTCACTGGGAGGATACTGTGACTGTGCTTGACAAGCTGGCTGCCGCCGTCAAGCAAAGACGCGAAGTGCTCGGCGTCAACGGCGAGGCGTGATGTTGCTGCCGCGCCCAAGGTTGGTGAATGATTCGAAAAGTTCAGGTTGGATTTATGCTTGGAGTTGGCTAGGCACTGCATGTGACGCGATTGAATACAAAATGGCAGTATACTTTGACTGCGAAACACCCATCATGTCAAGGAAAATCTGACCCAGTTTTGCGTGCATAGTAAGTGCATAGCCTTGAGCTTTTTGGCCATCTTTTCCCAGCATCTGAAACATCCACTTGTTGGCTTGTCTATCTTGTATCATTAAGACGCCTGTGCCCGATGAAATATAGTAGGACCATGTGGAAAGTGGCTGCCCAAGGTAAGGTAAGGTAAGGTGAGGCAAGGTCAGGTAAGGTAAGGTAGGGGTCGTGTACAGTGCGTGGTGAATGGTATTGGCCGCCAGCCTAGGTAGCGCGCGACACTACTAGCTCTGCAAGCACGGAAAAGTGTGGTGGGTGCATCCCTGTTGAGATCGCACTGTGCCTGTACAGGACGGATGCGAAGCTCTCACCGTGTCTCGAAGCACGTTTTTCCTAGCCGGGTGGTCAACCTACCTCCAGCTCTATCCATCGAGAAGGCTTCCCGTGCCGAAACTGCGGCGACATCGCCTCGAACTACCGCATGCTACAATTTTTGAAAGCCCCTTTAAGAAAACCCCTGACATCGTTTATTGTTTCTCAACCTGTTCGAATCTACCAACCGACCGACGCGCGAGTTCCCTTCGACGCGCCGCAATGCCAGCTGATTACTCACCCCCAGACTCGCCGCTCTCCTCGGTCGACTCGGAAGAGGGCTACGAGGAGGATGTTCAGGACTATGAGGAGCCCGCGCGCCGGCCATCCAAGCGACAAAGGCTCGATGCCGGCTCGACGACTTCCTCTGCCGTTGTCCAGGACGCCGAGCCCGAGACCGTACCGGAGCCGGACACTATCGAGGGCCTCTCCGACGTCTCGTCAGATACTTCCGGCGACATCCCTAGCTCGCCGGTCAATGCGCGGTTAGATGACGATGATTTCCAAGACCAGGTCACCGTCTGCGATTGGGATGGTTGCCCAGCCGGCGACCAGGGCAACATGGACAAGCTCGTCGAACACATCCATAACTCCCACATTGAGAACCGTCAGAAAAAGTACACGTGCGAATGGCGGAGTTGCAACCGAAAAGGGCTTCCACATGCTAGCGGCTACGCCTTAAAGGCACATATGCGTAGTCACACGAGGGAGAAGCCTTTCTACTGCTACTTGCCTGGTAAGCTACATCACTATCCGCCTCGTCAGAACGTGACGGGAAGCCTGACCCCTATTAGAATGCGATCGATCCTTCACGCGATCCGACGCCCTCGCCAAACACATGCGGACGGTCCACGAAACAGAAGCCCTGCGCCCGTCTGACCCGGTGCCAAAATCTATGCAAGCTGGCCCAACTGGCAAGACCGGCCGTCTCAAGATCATCATCAAGACTCCCCAGTCGCACGGTGCCCAGGACGACGACGAAAACGGCCACGGTGACGAGGCGAATCCCGAATACTTCACCGTTCTCCCCGAGGAGCTCTTTGACGCGGATGAGCTTGCTTACCCTGTCGACAAGCTGTATCGCAAGTGCTACTGGGAAGGCAAGTGGGCCGAGGATGTCAGCGAGACGTTGAAGAAGGAATGCAAGGAATGGGAGAGCATCTACTACAAGGAATGGCTGGAAAAGGAGGTGCTCCTGGCGCAGGTCATCAAGAGTGAAGTTGACTGGCACGAGCGCCGGCAGGCCATATTGTCCGGCCTCGCCGACGTCCAAGTCCCCAAGGTCTCGGAGTCTCGAGAGGGCACACAGGCCAACGGCGTCGAGGAAGAAGACGAAGGCAAGAAGGACAAGCCGTTGCCCAATGGCTCAAAGGTTATTGAGGAGGTCAGTAGATGATGCGCAAGCGCGACGGCGGGAGCTCCAATGCAGCGTTCCTTGGTGCTAGGCGCATATGCCTTGCTTGTTGAGTACGAAACCCAAATCTTCAAATGGAGTATTTCTGGGTGGGAGTTACGGCGTTTGCTTATTATGTGGGACTGTTAAAGGGACAGGAAGCACGCGCACGGGACGAGGTCATTCCAAGTCATTTTTCATCAGATTCGTTTCTACGTTTTTCGATTTTGTCCGTAATGATACAAGTATAACAAGTGGAAGAAAAAGACGACACCCATTCCCAGGGCGCAATTGTTCCCAATTTTCCCCTTACAGAGCCTTCTTCTTGGCCCGGTACGACTGGGCGTTCTTGAAGGGGAAGCCGCTCGTGCTCTGGTCGTAGCGGTGGTGCTTGCTGATCATGGCGGCGTCGCCCGCGAACATGACGCAGTAGAGCCCGAAAACAGCCAGCGCGGAGCTCCCGACGCAGCCGAGCAGGTAGCCCGTCTCGCCGGTCCAGGTGTAGCGCGAGTAGCAGTAGAAGCCGCCGGCGGCGTGGTGGAAGAGGGAGACGAGGATGACGGCGCTGGCGTAGGGCGTGATGCCGCTGGCGGGAGCTGCAAAGGGGTAAACCGACATGTCAGTTTGCCGGCCAGGATGCGGCACCGAGGGGGAGAGGGGAGGGGGGGGGGGGGATCGATGGAGTGCGTACCTTCGACGGCCGACGTCAACGGCACGGCGCCGGAGAGGACCACGACGATCAAGCCGAGCGCAAGTAACGCGAACCCGAGCGAGCGTGCGAAGTAAGTCTCGAGTCCTGCATGGCCCCGTCAGTTACAGCTTCCAACGAACGTTCCGCTTCCCTTCTTAGACGAATAGTGGTTTATGTGCACTGGAAAAGAGAGAAAGAAAGAAAAAAAAGGGGAAAAAAAAGGGAAAAAAAAAAGAAAAAAAAAAGCGGTGCGCCGTACCGCTTGCGGTCTCGTGCTCGGCACGAAGCAGTGACGAGATGAACGACGGCCAGACGATGAGGGGAACGGCCTGGGCGCTCAGCCAAGCGAGGTTTCCGAAGCTGTACGTGCTCACGGCCTAGAAGCAGTCGACAAGAAGAGTCCCTCCGTCAGCCTTGTTTTGTTCTCGGGAGCTAGTTCCAGAGCCTCGACGATGCGTCGTCTCTCCCTCGAAACAGATTCGCTATTCCAAAGGAGTCGGGGAGGAAACCTACGTCCATGGCTGAGAAAGCTTCGGAATGCAATTGGGTACAAAATAAGGGTAGCAGAGACTGTTGAATAGCTATGTTTTTGAGAGAGGGAGGGGAAGGAAAAGATAAGGCTGGATTACGATATGTTCAATGCTTGCGAATATATCGAGGTGATGCTCGTTTTCAATGAGCAGTCGCCAAAGCGTCGCCGACTGCTGAGTTACGCTGCGTACTATAGTGCGACGACCCCAGAAACGACGTCACCACCCTCCGGCGTCCTCAGCCAACCGGGTGCGCCTTGATCGACCAGCCCCAAAGGGAGCGACGGAAGCAAAACATACTAGGGGTGTAGTAGGTACCTTGCCTTCCATACCAACCTAGGTACAGGGGGCGGCGGCGGTCGTAAAGTCCAGCAGTTTGGTGTGGCTAGGCAGGTGGGTAGCAAAAAAACGCGGACTGCAAAATATAATTCTTCTTTAGTATTAATAGAAAACTTTTAGAAAATTTAAAGAAAAATCTTAAAATAAATACCTTAAGTTAATATCTTTTTAAAGAATTATATTATTTT
>PXOD01000435.1:0-37707 GCA_003012165.1 Paramyrothecium roridum
AAAGAACAAAAAAAAAAAAAAAAAAAAAAAAAAAAGGCCAAGAAAAAGAATTTTTTTTATTTTTAAAAAATGGCCGAACTGGTGAAGTTGATCGTGAATTTACTTAATACCAAGTCCCTTGCAATAGGGAAAGCTCGCATCAAAGCGCGTTAACTATCAAGCGCAGAACGAGATGGACTGGAATTCCTCCAGGCTCTTTTGAACACTCAACCTGCTACAGAAATACTCGATATCAAACCACAGTTTCTGTGGCTCACTACGGGGTTGAAGAAGGACTTCAGTCAGCAATCGTATGTAGGCTGGTTTGACGCTTTGGTGCTTATCGTTCAATTTTCCATTCCACGCTAGTCAAGCCAAAGTAAGCTGTCCAATGACATTTCAACTCCTTTCGCTTTCGCATTTGAACCCCAGCTAGCCCCTTTTAATCAGAGACATGGTTAATAAATCCGTGGGCCTTTCTCTATCAACGGGCGGGGTCACACATCCTTTGCTTCTTCATTTCTGCATGAACTCAACCACGACTTGTCCTGCCATTTTCATTATGGTGACTTCATTCTTCATAACTTCTACAGTTACTGTTCTGGCTATCGTGGCCTCACTTTGCCTTGCTCGATCTTACTTTACCAACATCCGGCCAACTGAAAGCCTCACCCCAGAGCCACCAATCAACTTTCCTGAGCCAGCAGACTATGTCAAGGAATTGGCCAGGGAGCTTCCTGATAGCGTTGTGTTTCCCAGAAATGAAGCTGCCTTTCGAAGAGCCATGGAGGGATATTGGTCGCAACAGAATCGAGACATGATTCCTGCATGCGTTGTTCAGCCACGAGATACTCAAGAGCTCAGCGTCGCGGTCAAACATCTTCAGCGAGAGCACACCTTCAGGTTGCTGCGGCGAGATCAGAATGGCCTCTTTGCGATTCGTAGCGGTGGTGCCAATCCTGCTTTCGGGATTTCGGGTGTCAAAAATGGTGTTGTGCTTGATCTGTCCTTACTGAACGAAGTGACGCCGTCAAAGGACGGATCTAGTGTCGTAGTTGGGGCCGGCGCCTATTGGGTGAAAGTGTATGCCGAACTAGAAAAGAGGAACCTTGCAGTTGTGGGAGGAAGGTCTTCACCTGTCGGCGTAGGCGGTTCTACTCTACAAGGTACGTCTCCGGTCCTTGTAACCAATCTCACGGCTATTTAAAATTGACCATGCCTCACGATGTAGGTGGAATGTCCTTTTACTCACCCAAACACGGGTTCATATGCTCCAATGTGCTCAGTTATGAGGTAGTTCTCGCAGACGGTAGCATCGTCAAAGCTTCAGCAGACGAACACCCAGACCTTTGGCGGGCACTGAAAGGAGGGGGAAATAATTTCGGTGTTGTTTCCCGCTTTACATACAAAGCATTCCCAGCAGGCGACATCTGGGCTGGTTCATTCATAGGATTCGGTTTCGAGGCTACGAAGACCTTGAAAGCCCTTCACGATTATGTAAAGCTGGCGAATGACCCTATGGTATTCGATGAGCGAGCGTCAGTGCCGATTGTTTCTGCTGGATATAGCCATGACTACGGAGTCACAGCCTTCCATACTCATCTTGTGTATACTGAACCATCTCCGAGCAGAGATTGGCCGGAATACTGGAAGAAGTCCCCATTCAGGACACTTTGGCGGTTTCGCAATGCGTTCAAAAATCAGAGTCTCTCCAGCGCAGTCACTTCTCTAGGCAGCCTATCTCCCTCTGGTTTGCGGAATGTCTATGGCACCACGACAATCAAGAATGATTTTAAGACCATTCTTGCAGTCCATCAGATATGGAAAGACCATATCCCGCTCGTCAAGCATGCTAAGGGCGGCTTGTTCTGTCTGATATTACAGCCACTTCTCCCACAGTGGGTGAACAAAGGACAGCCAAATGTCCTCGGTCTAGACGATTGCCAAGAACCCCTCATAGTTGTGAGCTTTGCTTTAAGCTGGTGCGATCCGAAAGAGGATAAAGCCTTGCCAGCCGCCGTACGCAAAGCTATCGCTGCCATAGAGAAAGCAGCGATCGCGAACCATGCAAGCCACCCGTATCGCTTTATGAACTATGCGACCGAAATGCAGCGACCACTGGACGGCTATGGAGTGGAAAACATGGATTTAATGAGACGAGTCAGCCGGAGATATGACCCGCAAGGACTGTTTCAAACTGGTTGCCTTGGTGGACATAAGTTGGAAGAACCCTCCGGCCACATATAGCTTCTTTTCGTTTGGCCAGCATGCTGTGAAAAAGAATCAATTACCTAGACTTAAAAGACAGGAGTAGTTATACTACAATATTTCGTGGGCATTTACTTTGCTTCGATCCGGTGGGGCACGAACATGATGTTGGTGATTATGGACGCTTTATGAAGCTGATCATTAATACGCAAAAGTTCAAGAGTTTTCATGATGGGGTAGCAAAGAATTCTCCGTACTAATGTTCAAATTCTTTATCGCAATCACATTCAAGCTTGGATCAGAGAGGAAATTATTCGTGGGGATTGTCCTGGTTAAGGTCTAGGGATGCGACGCGGCTATTATTTCTAGCAAAGTCGTCTTGTCTTGACAGCCTTGGCAACTGAAAAGAACTATCAAGTAGCTATAGATATCTCTATGGTTCGATATCAACCCGCTTGCTTTTTGGTACCTTTACCATTCATCACGGCTACAATTTGGACTATATTGTGCATCACAAGGCAGGTATGGAGAAGAGTTCAGATCCAGCATCATTGGAAATGATTGAATAAATCTAACCATACCCCGTACTCAAGCTACATAAAGGAAGACTACTGATCTGGAAACAAATCGCTACTGATACCATCATGTCCACAGGGTGGACTCTAGCTGATCGTTGTACCGGCCACCTTGAATTGGAAAAGTGGCAAGAATACCATCCAGCTTAGTTTTCTCCTCATCTGACAGAGACACTAAGGTGCTATTCTCTTTGACGCGAGAAGGATTTGTTGCACCGGGTATCGGAATAATAGTTCCCGCCTTTGCTGAGTCGCAGTGACCTCGAACCCAGCCAAGGGCAAGCTGGGCAGGAGTGATTCTTTTCTCAGCAGCGATTTCCATGAGCTGTTCTACCAAGTCGAGATTTTTGGAAAAGTTCTAGAATGCATTAGATGCCACGTAAAATATTCCGGTGGGGCAGTCTTACCTCTGGCTGGAAACGATCAAACCATTTCCGTACATCTCCTTCGGGTATCTGATCAGGGCTCCTAAGCTCACCAGTCAAAAAACCACGACCAAGTGGAGAATAGGCAATGATGGGTATGCCGAGTTTTTTGGTAGTAGCGGCGACGCCGTTTGTAAGTATTTCGGTACTCCAAAGAGAAAACTCCACCTCAACCAGAGACAAAGGATGAATCGAATTTGCCTTTTCAATGGTTTTGCTTCCAACCTCGCTAAGGCCAATTCCACCGATTAACCCTTCATTGACAAGTTCCTGAAGTGCCCCAACGGTCTCTTCCAGTGGGATGTTAGGGTCGATTCTCGTCGGGCCAAAGATGTCGATCTTTTTGGCTGGGCCAAGGACCTTGATGCAGTTGGCAGCACTTTCACGCACTTCGACACTCGAGCATTTTGGGGAAAATGTGTTGAAATCACTAGCGCCTTTCACAAAGAGGGTTACTTTCGAGGCATCGGAAGGGTTAGCCTCGAAATAGCGACGAAGAAGCGACAGGCCCTGGGTCGGCTCAGGCATTCCATAGAACTCGGCGGTGGACCAGAATGTTGCTCCCTCTGCTATGGCTGTTTTCATTGCGGCAAAGGCTTGGTCATCTGGTGTGGAAGTCTGGCGCCAGGTCATACCCATTAGCCCAAGGCCAGTGTGACCTTCGGGTCGAGCAAAATGGGATATAGGGTGCATTTTGGTTGGATGAAATGATGTGTTTCTGCAAGTATGATCGAATAATGAAAGGACAATTCTAACCTCTGAACGAAGAAGACTAAACGTGTTGCGATCAGCTTAGAGGTAATTTGTATTGCAACACAAATGCCTCCCGGTCAGGGTATTAATACTAGATTTCTTTAATTGCCATCAGTTATCAAACCAGTTTTTTTGGCCATGTTTATGCAACATGACGCCATACTGTGCATTTACAAAGGCACCGGAAGAAGGAAGTACAAAGTTCGGAAACAGGAGAGGTTTAGTTAGTAAATCCGTTATGGATTGGTTTCTTGGTATCTAGTGGGTGACGGCAAGGCCCCCAAAATGTAGGCTGGCTTACTCGGGTTGGCGCAATGAGACTTAGTTCAACCTATCAAGGGTACTGACTGGCTGGCTAAAAACTTGGTTGGTGGTGAGCTGCTGATGCAAAGGGTGTGTGGCTGCATTTGAGGAGCGCATTCTTACCATTTATGCAAAAAGATCTTGCTAGGTATGGAACTGGAATCGCCATATGACCAAAGCCATGAAAATGATAGCAGCAATAAAGCTCAGATGGCATCGGATGAACAAAGTATGCCTTGTTCCCATTCTTGTGGTCCATTATCATTACATCATACACATTCACCTTGTGGTACTGGGACATAATGACGACGATGAATCCGCCCTCAAAACGAGGAGGATGAGATACACAGGAGATGTATTGAACACGCCCCCTCCATGGTCTGACCAGGCTCACAGCCGCTATCAGAACTTTTACTCTTCGGGTCAATTCTCAGAGACCCAATTAATACGAAGCAACTTGGTGCAAGGAAACACTAGAATAATTACCCATCTCATTGTTCTCAAAGCATGGATGGCGACCAACCTTGCGAGAAAGCCCCCCCATTCAACACTGAGGGGGTGGCGCATTGGGGCCTACTGTTTAATAAGCGGAGTCTTTTCATGGGTGGCGAATGCTTTGACTAACTCTACGCCAAATGATAAAGTTAGTGAGTTTGTAAAGCTATTTGCTTCCAAGTTACACACTGTCTTTGAGAGGGGTAGGGATTCTATGAATAGGTTACGCAATGATGATTGATCTTTACCTTGTGGCAGCTCTTTTCTGCTTACTACAACCATAGTTAGTTTGCAGAATTGCTACGTAGTCCTTGCTGAAAATTTTGTGATTCGCGGATCAGGGTCCTTTGAAGTGTGTATCTGCATCAGGATGAAGGCTAAGCTAAGACATGTTGATGCAATGACTGGCATTGCCTTTTCCACTCAGCCGATTTATCAGGGATTGATATCAGAGAAATTCATGAGGAGTGGTAGCAGTCTAAGAAACATGATAAGTGAGTCTTGTAATTGTCACCACGATCTTGCCTGGGTCAGTGGGTCCTCATCTGGGCTGCGCCACTGTCATCCCTGTTTCTGTCCGCAGGTGTGGTCAGATCCGGAATTGAATTTGGTGTTACAGCCAACAGCAAGTGGCTAGGCAGTCAGGAAGGCGGAACAGCATATTAACGAGCTGACACAGGCATCCTTCGATCCTAGCTGTTTTCTTTGCGCCTTGCGGACTGTCACATTAGACAAGGCTGATCATTACCTTGCAAACGTGGCACACGATTTTACATATGTTATAAATAAGGATGTCTGCCACCATGATAAATTTAAGTTCAAATACGATGCAAGCTGATATCATCTGCCTACCATGAATTCAACTTCCGGCACTGGATTCTCGGATATGGGTAAAGATGCGCCCGCGCCTTTACGCTCTAGTGGTCCACTATGTCCACCTTACCAAGGCAAGTTACTTTCCTGTGTCTACTCTGCGCCGCCTTTACCTTACGCACGAGTGCGGCAATAGAATTAAAATTTGATTGATCTAACGTTATTGAAGCCCAGGCTGAGTCGTCACCCAACGGGATTGCGAAAGGACTAATATGTCATGGTTGCTATGTTGGGCTCATTCCCGGCGACACAGTCTATTACTGTGATCAATGTAATGGCGGTATACTCAGCTACTGCGAAACATGCTACAGTTCAGGAGAGCGTTGCCAGCATGACGTACAAATTACTCTGTTCCGCCGCGCGAAAAGACTGCCCATCAGAGACTTTGGCGGTAGTATGGGCTTGGGGCTGAAGTGCAAGGCTTGCAAAGCAAAAATGATTCAATTGGGTCCACTTGCCTGGCATTGTAAGAAATGCATTGGAAATGATCTTTGCTATTTATGCTGGCCACAGTCAGAGAATCGATGCAAGCACGCGGCACAGGGAGCAGTAGATTTATGCGTCATCGGCATGGACACAAGGAAGGCAAACAAGTATCGCCTGATGGGAGAAATGTGTGTTGTCAGCTAATGTAGGTGCTCGAGGGAGGGAACCAAACATGACTTCTACCAAATTTTGGGCGAACCTCACCCTACCGACCAGTTCTCCAATATTTAATCTCACTGTTGCCGTTTCCCGACAATAACTAAAAATTTATTATATACTTTATCAATGAATTGAGAAATGGAATTGGAGTAAATTTATGGCAAGGAAGAAAAACTCTCCATGTTCCTGCCGAGTTGTTGTATGTTCTTCATGCCTAAGTCCGCTTGCGTAACTCTGCTTGACGTGACTTTTTGTCTCTGGAGTCTCAGCAGGCCTCAAAAAAACCATCGGCTTTGAATTTGTCAAGTGAGATCTCAGAATGATGCGGCTTTAGAAAGATCCTTGATAATTTCCCCAATTTACTTCACAGTTTAGTCGCTGTGTCTGATCATTTGCAAGTGAACAGATACTTCATGATTTGCCACAGAGGGCTTTGAGGAATTCCAGTACACTTGCTTTACGACTTACGTGGGGTTTCTTTATCCAGGCTTTCTACTGACTGTCCTCTGATTTTGCAATCTTGAACAACCCCAGGACACCAACCAACCATCTGTTAGCGCGACCCGTAGACGCTTGCTTTGAGCATCCCTGCCCGTAGCCGCGTGGACGGGGCAAAACCCGTTCATTCGACTCCTCCATGTAACCAATAATAAAGTAACGGGCGCTTAATGCGGGGCAATCCTGCAAACTTGCAGCACATTCACCCAATACCATGCTGAATTATCGCTGCTGAAACTACCAGGATTATGATCACAACCAACAACCTCCCGCCAAGCCTCACAAACAATAATGTACTTATTGACACGTGCTGCGAACATGGCCCTGGGCCCCCTTTTATTCGCGCTGCTGTAATCTTGCACTTTTTGTTGATGATCGCCGCAACGTTATCCCTCAACCAGAACCCCACATCGCAGGGCGCTGGAAGCTCTGACACCTGATATCTCAATTGTCTTTTTCCAGACTGACGGCAAGCCTCGCGGATACCTAATCATCATGGCAGTAAAACGACCCGACAGCTGCTTCATGGAGGTGGACAGTGGTCCACCAGGGTTGGAGGTAGTCAATGGCGAGGCGCTCTATGGTTACCGCGATCATCAACACCCTTACTATCACCAAAACAAAGAGACCTCCTTCGAGCCAACGCATTCAACAGACCAACGAAGCGGGCACCGTGGGAAATGGTGGTGGTTTGTTCCAGCATTGATAGGCGGCCTTGTCGGGGGCATCATCATTGGCGGGGCTGTAGGTGGTGGTCTTGGGGCATTGCTGGCCGAAAACAAGCAGGATACGTGGTATGTTCGCATTTGATGGTGAAGGCTTTAGTGTGCTCTTGTATTTGGCGAGATGCCACGGCTAAATCCATCCTCCATTTTCTGGCTTCGATATTGGATGCACCCTTACTGCAGACGATCTGAACTTTTTCATTAGCCAAACGCAGAGCGCAATCCCGACTGTAACTGTTACCGTGACGGCGACCCCCTCAAGCACGAGCGAAGCGGCCCCGACAACAACTGACGGGCTACTCATCAACTACAAAGCTGCGCCACCGAGCTCTATCTACAATGTCTCGATGGACTGCAATGAGCTGATGTCGTCGCCGCAAATATCGGGTCGAAAGGAGAAATTCACCGTATACTGCGATGTCGACTTTGAAGCCGGGCCTAAGACCGATGTCAACGGCAATGATATTGTCTTGGCCGATTCGCATCTCTCAGAGCGTACTCGTTCCAAGACTGTATAGATGCGTGCTCGAGTACCAACGAATTCCCGCTGGCGGGCCGCGTTAATACTTGTCAATCTATTACATTCTTTAATCGCTTTGATAAGGAAGAAAACTGCTGGTTGAAGAATGGGACATCCACTGTGCGGCAAAGCCTTAGACGCGATGGATATGCCCTACGCGCTATTTTGGTAGAGTAAAAGCTATGACTCAAGAACAATGACTGGGAAGACAATTGATAACGCTGATGCGTTCTCGTCATGACGACAGAGATTGTCCACGAGCAGAGTCTGGGTCTCAATGTGCAATAGTTTAGGATTTATCTCCGAAGAGACCCAGCGCATCAACGTGCGCTGCATATACATGTTGTTAATATACTCATCTCATTACCATGGCCTTGGACTTCTTCCGTAAGCTGGCAGTCATCGCATGTACATTACTTTGTTTTCTCGTAGTGCCCCTTCGAAAAAATTGTTCTTGAGATCCAAGTACGAATTGAAAGAGATTTTACCCCTGGACCACAAGAGGGGTTACTGTCAATTGACGAATCAATAAAATCTCCTAACTTGAGGACTTCATTCCGTATCCAAACACGCACAGCTACAAAGATATAATGAACATCTGGGCATGTGAGCGTACCCAGCTGTTTGCAGTTGAAGCTTGTATTGTAAAAGGTTAGCCAATGGTAAGAAAGCATGGGGTGCTCGTGATGAATAAACTTGTCGTATAATTATTTGCATGATGCCTCTTACGTAACTTGCGCTCGTTTCATAGTATCTTCGGCACCGATTTTAGGTATTACTTCCATGATTCTGACGATAAACACCCATCGAAGAAAGCAGAGTTTCTGAACAAGGCCCATCAAGTTTCATGCCATTCCCGCTCATCACCAGAGCAAGGGAGATTGTTGGCGCGATTTTGACGCCATGATTAGATTCTCCTTATGATATGAAAGTTCTGCCATAACCCAATCATAATATTGCAATATAGAACAATATGAAAAATGCTCGTCTTTCCTTCAACAGAAGCAGTTACTAACGTGGGAGCGTAAGAGGAACCCAGCATCAACTTGTTGACCAGACGACCGGTAGATGAACCGTTAATTTCACTTGAAAATAGCTTCTGCTTAACCTGCCGCCTCTGTTAGCAACTTTCAGGTAAGGTTGTGGAAGATTCAACAGCCGCTGAAAGTTGTGGATGAGTGGTAGCCCTGATGTTTCTTGGAAGTGTTGTTTTGAAGAGATAATTCAACACGGTACTTTGGTCTCCTCGATATAAAAGAGGGGTCTATTAGAAGCCAATAATTGTTGCTGGAGGGCAAGCTCCACCGCCTAAACCATGACAAAAACGGATGGCTCCGCAGTAAGTGGCGCAGCTGAATTGACCTGCTCATGCAAGAAATATCCTCTGATTTGATCGCTTATGGGCGCTATTATATGTCGTCAACGTTGCATCGGGCTCCAACGCTGAGGGTGGGCAATGAAACTTACATAGTTGCATTCTCTGTACTTTAGAGCGATTGAAATATCTTAATTACCTGTCACCCTAAAGCCGCAAGTGCAATCCGGCTACAGCATCAATTACTCCCCTACTTCCTTTATCATTATTCCTAGGACTAGTCATGGCTTCCAACTATACAGTCATAACCAATTCGATCATTCCCTTAAGGAATGGCATCGGAGAGCACTTGATCCGGTCAACCGCCGCTGTACTTGCAGCTATCGCTCTTCATTACCTACTCTTTCGCCACGGAGAATGGCATCTGCAAGCACCTTGTCTATTGAAACTATGGCTTTTGAGTTTTCCAGTCCTCGCTCTGATCGAATGGATCTTTGGAGCGAATATTGTTGGCTTGAGCATGAAACGAAGCCTTCTTATTAACGCCTGGTTTACCACTGCCATGTTTTCAAGCATAACTATCTTCCGGTTATTGAGACTGAGGACTTTCCCGGGACCTCGTATGGCAAGGGTGTCGAAACTCTGGCATGTGATCCAGTCGCGTCAAGGAAAGAACCACATCGTTCTCGACAAGCTTCATCAGAAATATGGTGATTTTGTCCGCACAGGTATGTCAGATATTCATGGCTAGACGCTGACTGACATAGTGAACGAAGGTCCAAACGAGGTCACCATATTTGATCCCGATGTTCTTGTTCGCCTAGACGCCCCCGGGAGCCGCACCAGCAAGTCTAGTTTCTATGACATCCTGCAGCCTAATATCGGTATAACAACGATCCGTGAAAAGAGATTGCATGACCAGCGGCGAAGAATATGGGTTCAAGCACTATCGGCCAAAGGTTGTGCAAACCCTTATCTTTTCCCTAATCCATAATTCTACCTGCTTTGAGGTAGTACTGACCAGATGACAGTGATGCCGTTTTACGAAGACCGTATCGCAGAACATGTTCAACAACTTGACTATCTCATTCAACAGGCGGCTGCCACAAGTGACTCTGTTGAATTTACAGCGTTGGCGTACTGGTTTGCCTTTGATAACATGGGCACATTTGCTCTGGCCAGGTCGTTTCACATGCTACGGGACAACAGGTGGAATGATGCTGTTTGGAATCTTCGTCAATCACTACCACTTATGGGCTCACTAGGTCATGTTCCGTGGTTATTGCACATTGCCGTTAACTTCTTAGGTGTCTTCGGCATAATGAAGAATTGGAACTCAATGACGGACTGGTGCTGGGAGCAGCTGAGGGAAAAAGTTCGTGTAAGTGGAAAGGCAATGTAGAAACAAGATTCTCATTGCTTCAGACATTTCAGACAAAGCGCCCTCACTAAGCATAAACCAGTCTCCCGACAACAGCATATGCATTGCATCGTATATCATCTCGGATGCTGTGGCGAATAACTCCCTCGAACGCGATAACCGTCTCCTTGCAGGTGAAGCCGTCATTTCAGTTTTGGCCGGCAGGTAAGCAAGACGGAACTCCTCTGCAACTTGAGCTGGTACCACTTGCATCTGATATCTTGGCTGATATACAAACAAATGCAGTGATACAGTGGCGCCAACTTTAGCCTTTCTCTTCTACGAACTTGCTGCAAACAAATTCCAAACAGAAAAGCTTTTTAAAGAGCTACAGGACATTGATATCCGGGATAGCAGCGCCTTGGAGGCTTTGCCGCATCTCAATGCCATCATCAACGAAACACTACGTCTTCATCCAGCTGTACTTACGGGAGGCAACCGTGATACTCCTCCGGAAGGAATGACGATCGCCGGGAGATATATACCTGGAAATACCACAATCGTGGCGCCACGACACACGATTTTCAGATGTGAGTCTACATCTGCATGACTGGCCAGTCGGCTAACAAATGGGAAGCTGAAAGATGCTACGTAAAACCAAATGATTTCATCCCAGAACGATGGTACAGCCGCCCAGAGTTAGTCCTTGACAGCCGGTCATTTCTTCCATTCGCACAAGGTGATTGCACAATCCTACCCATGGAGAAGTTTGGTTTCTTTCTCCAATTAGTCTTCTTATTATTTATTCAACAACCAACTCACATACTTTGACCAGGTCGCTATTCCTGCGTGGGAAGGAATTTGGCACTTTTGGAGCTTCGAATGGTCACAGCTCTGCTCGTGTCTAAGTACCACATAAGATTTGTTCAAGGAGACAATGGATTCTCGGCAATAGAAGGGACTATTGATCAAGCTACGTCTGCCGCAGGAGAATTGCGTCTGGTATTTACACTGCGAGACGGAAAATCGTCATCGTAGCTGGTCAACTCTGTCAAAGGTCACAAGGTTGAAGACGCCGTTGCTTCTAGTGAGCGCCTTTCGACTATAGTTTATTGTTGGTGAATCTTAGAATGTCTTAATCAAGAACAACTCGAAGCACAGAATGCGTTGTTGCCAAACAGATTCTAGACCGATGATAAGATGCGCACACAGAGCCAAATCGTTAAGATTATAGCGCTTACCGGCCGGCGTAGATTGATTCAAGGGCCTAGTTAGTCTCTCCAGAATCAATTATTTGCATTCTAAACATATTACCACAATCCAACGCACTGATTGCACTGTAGTCACTGCTCCTCGACTAACCTCAAATGAATCTTGCGTTGTAATGAGTAAGTTCACATCCACGCAGAGCACACATCGTGATTAGTCAGGGCCAGGATGCCTATGCGTGTGAGGCATGCCGCTTAGTGAACATTTTGGGATGATCTTTGGTTCTCAATCCATTTTCTGTGACCCGATATTCTCAGCTTTGTGGCTATTAATTCACACCAGATGATGATTGTTTCTTGTCCGCTGGACAGCTTAAATTTGGTGAGTCAAGCAGCACAGTTTGAATATCATAACGGATAGGTTCATCAGATATTGCTAAGCATGGCGCACTCTGCGAAGATCTTTGTGCAGGCCGTGACAAACTCGCGTGCTAAGTTCCAAGACCAGAATATTGCCAGCTATGAGCTCCGTGGAGAACTCTGCTCTTCTGCCCAGAATGGTAATGGTTGCGGAACCAAGCGCTAGACAGTTCAATGCTGCAACAATGTATGGATGGGCTTAAGCCCCTGAGCGGTGGTAGTTCGTACCATGGGAACCCCCAATGCCTGTGAAAGACCCTGAGATGTCTGCATGCCGACGTACTAGTTCGTATTTAGGGCGTCAATAGTTTCAATTGCTTTCGAGTGAGCGACACACTGTACATGTAACAGTAGCGGCCTTGGCCATGTAATAGTGTCCAGCACTTGCCAAGGGGCGGGAACCTTCCGATCCATGACTAGCTTGGCTTTTATTATGCTTCATTTATTGATACTGGTCCTCCTTCCTTCTCTCTATTTGGCTTTTTCAACACTTTCCTCTATGATTCATGTCATCAATGCAATCACCGCACTCTGAAGTATAAGAAACTGACCCTAAAGGATATTATGACTCGATTCATGTCACAAAGCGGCTAATAAGATGTGCCTGCCAATCCATCCAGAGGGGCATATAAACTGAGGGACATCCTCACGCCAGGGGTGTAATCTCGGGAATCTACCGGATATCTCTTGGCATGCTGCATCACCAAACTTTATTTCAATGCGAACATTACTATTCGGAGTTTTGCCGCATAGGAATCCGGAGTTAACGGTAACCTTGGTAGTTAAAGAGCGGCCCCTAGTCTTGAAAAGAGCCAAGATGCCTACCGCTTATGAGATCCCCCAGCCACTCTCCAACTCATATGGTGTCGGACGGTTCCCGACACATGTTCTAATCTCCATCGTTCCGTTAATACAGTTAGCTTGGGGAGCACACCAAAATCCTCGACAGCAGCAGGGATTAATAAAGTCAGCCAATAAAAGGTACATGTGACGGTGTTGCTGGAGATCCACCAGTTCATCCTGAACCACAATGAGAGTGCTGACCCAACTAATCGGAAACGAGATCTGGGGAAAGTGATTAGCAATTTACGCTTGCACCTCGTATAGAGCTGCACTAATAGCTCAGAAATTATTGACTTTATAATATTGCCACGATGCAATCAAGTACGCTTAAGCCAGGCCAGGCTTGTTGTGTCGGGACTTGTTACTCCGAAATGTGCATTGGTAGGATGTCACTAATCAATCTTTGGAACGAGGCCTCCACCAGTTGAATCTCTTTGAAGCAAAGGATTCGTCTATAAAACATGATCATTCCCTGTTAGGAACTGATTAAAAGTTTTAGCTAACCAATGAATTAGACTCAACCTTCCCTGAGACGTCCTTGACATTTAACATTCCGTCCTCTCCACTTCGAGGGATTGTTTCATCCGAGAATATTTCTCATAATGCAAGCATCACCTCAAGGCAAAAGCACTGGGATTCCTCCTGGCTATAGCGCACAGGTCAGAGAGCTCCAAACCTTTACCCTGCCTGCTATAATCACAGGATCAGCCGAGGATATCATTCTCGGCAAGGCTCTTGTTTCTGCCTGGCAGAGAGATGGAATATTGCAAATTGCAATGAGTAACGACCAGAAAATACTGTACGAAAATGCAGACAATGCGAGTAAAAGATTTTTCCGCATGCCACCATACCAAAAAGCGGCTTGCGTAGATCCATGGAGCTATTCCGGATACATTGCCAGCGGCGAAGAAATAACAGATGGCAAAGCTGATTATAGCGAGATTTTTACTGTTACAAAAGATTTACCGCTGGATGACCCGAGGGTTGTCAGGAAATGGCCATGTCACGGTCGCTGCCCGTGGCCAGATGTTCAAATGCGAAATCCAATGAAGATGTATATGGATAGTCTTGGAAACAGCGGAGAGGTTCTTTTGCAGCTTACCGAACTTGGTCTTCATTTGCCCAAAGGCACTTTGACAAATTTGACCACGGACGGCTGGCATCACATGCGTATTCTGCGGTAGGCCAAACCCGACGTTTCTCCAGTAGCTACTTACACTTACCTGAAAATAGCTTTCCGGCAACAAAAGAGACGGCGCAGAAAGTGAACAGTGGGCGAGGAATCGGCTCACACACTGATTACGGGCTGCTTGTCATAGCAGCCGCAGACGAAGTTGGCGGTATGTTTTCACCTAATAAATGCTTTCGCACATGAGTTGGTTACTAAGTTTCGGCTAAGCGCTTTTCATCCGTCCACCTAGAAACAACGAGTCTTTCGCAAATTGGGAAGCAAGTGCCGCAGGATTCATGGAGGATGATGAAGGATGGATATTCGTCAAACCCATGAAAGACGTCTTGACCGTCTTCCCTGGTAAGCGATGTTTTCGCCAGTCAATCAACGACGGATGCTTGCTGACTATTTATAGGAGACATGATGCAATACATGACCAACTCCATCCTTCCCTCAACTGTTCACAAAGTGGGCCTTAACATACAAGAAAGATTCTCATTTGCGTATTTCCACGAGCCAAACTTCCAAGCTGTTCTCAAGCCACTGCCTGGTTTCGACGGCGGACAAGAGCCACGAAAAGGATTGCACTATGGAAAGCACTTTACAGACATGTTTGTCAGGAACTATCCAGAGCGCATCACAACTAGAATTTTGTTGAGCGATGGTAGAGATCCCGTGCAAGAGATTGGCGAGGGCTATTTGCCGGTTGAAGGAACCACAAACTATGATGTGGAAATTGTGCCCATAGAAATCCGGACTCATGCCTAAAGGCTTCTTACTATAGGCTGCCTACGACAATCTAGTGCCACTACTGGATATAGATGCAAAATTCACCGTACAGTGTCAAACGATTGTGGGCTGCTGTAAATATTTTGGACTTTTATTTGGATCACGCAACTTCGATATGTACTCACAGGCCGTACCTAATTTTTTCAAATCGTCTTACGCATGAATAATAGTATCCAGGACAATCTGAGGACAATAAGCATAGTTATCTCATAGAAAATGCAAGTTTAATGCAGATCCTTCCTTCAGACTTCTGCTACGCCATGAGATGACAATTGCGTTGAAACATTTTGATACACTTAACAAAAATAAGTCTCGTCACAGCGGAAGGGTCACTGGAATTTTCCTGGTTTTGAGATAATCCAGGCAACAAAACGCTGTTTGTCTCATTTGGCAGCCATAGGGCGAGAAGTCATTATGTTCAATATCATGGCCTATAAACCGCCCCCCCCCCCCCCCTCTCCCCCCACAACAACAGCCTAAAAACTTCGAAGGGTCGGTCGTCGCTGCTACTTCCTCCAAATAACTCTCCTCTTATCCCAGCATAGTTAAGAGTGCGGTGTGTTACTAAAAACAATGATTGGGCCACCAACTTCATTTCTACAACATTTGGGTATCATGGTAGAATTGATAGTGCATAAAGCCGCTCGACACATAACTCCTGCTGTTCAACGCCAAGATGGGGTGGTAGAGATCTCCAACCTGGGACAACCAGGAGCAAAACTGGAAGGAGTATGTTGAGATATTTTGCAAGAGTAGAGTATGATTCAAGATCTTCACTTGCAACCGGAATCTCAGCAAAAGCTAGTCATTCCTTGGGCCAGAGATTGGTCTGAATGCTGCTTCATCAAACTTTACATCAAAGCTGGATTCACGAACGTAGTTGACTTTGAGATCCACTTTGATCTTTGCGCCCGCTTCTGTCTGAGCCCACAACGCAATGGCAACCGTGTTCTCGTCATTGTAAGTCCAAATCCGGTTGGAACAGAAAATTATGTTTAATGTTGAGAAATGGGTTCAAGCGTCCCTATTGGTGTCCATGGACGTAGAGTAAAGCCCGGTAGTCCTTGAAGGGTCTACGTTGGAGACTACCAAACTCAGTGCCACATCGCACCCCTTTGGTGCGTCAAGAACCAGGATACTTCGGTAGATATTGATACTAGCGCCAGCAAAACCATCAGAAGGTGAAGCGATAGGCCATTTTGAGTCGTCGAGCCTAGGCAAATGCTAGCCCAAGCGTTCTGCGAATAATCCCCTTCCATTGTAGAGCGTCCGTACAGTGTCAATAGAACCTTTGCCAGATGATCGACCTGCTGTGCCAGCAAGTTTCCAACACTTGAATCCGGTTTTATCACCTTTGAAACCAGTCAAAGTAGCATTGAGAACTCGGCGTACATTTTTGCGGCGTTGCGCCTCTTGTATCCGCGTGTATCTTGGATCACAAGTAGTACGTTTTCGCCAGTATTTGTGATGCCTTTTGGAAAGGCGAGAGTTTTGGTTCCTTTGTCGTTGGAGAGATCACCTATGGAAGAACCTATAAACTCCCCGTCTAGAAACGCGGACCACCCAAAGGCTGTTCCTCCCTGAAGACCGAGAAAACGCCGGCGGCTGGTCCATCAAAAGTACCCACGCCACAAGAAAATGCCAGCGCAAAAGCCATATTCGGGAGCATATAGATAAGGCTTAGTCGAGTCTTTGCGCTTGCCTGGGGTGGTGATGTGGTCAGCATTGACCCAGGCAGCACCGGAGTCAGAATAATCCGGAAAGCGCTCGGACAAGCCATCTTGAACTCTCCACATTTGAAGCATTCGGGGATTGAATGGAATATGCTAAACCACCTGCTTGAAGGCTTGCTAAGATGTACGTTGTGTCTGCAATCACCGTCCATTCCATGTGATGTACTGAATTTTGTTACAGTATCAACAAAGACTTCGATGGTAGTGATCGCATCGACGTCACCTCTTCAAACGATATCAGCCTTGTCTAGCGCGGTTGACCGGACTAGATGGGGACCGGACACAAAGAATCAGATACAAAGACTACTCATGTCAGTTTTTTTGTGTAGCAAACGTTCAAGCGGGCAATAATCGCCAGAACTCACCTGACTTGTCTACCGGGACCTTCGGGTTGCTGTCCAGCCCGGACACCCATGATAGGCTGGCGGCGCTCCGGTCAAGTAACACAACCTTAATGCTATTGTCTATCTGCAAGATGGTTGATTCTGTTTGATTTGCGAAGTTGACAATAAGTCCGTGCTCTGAATCAAAGAGTTAGACTTCTGTACCATCCTCCTGTAGGACTACTTCACCGCCATGTGCAGCTCGAATGAGGAACTTACCACTCTCTCCATTAGTTACCCACAATGCTAAAACGGGTTGCTGGTCGACCAAAGTGTAAGCCAGGACCTCCGCTGTCGAATCAATCAAAAGTTCACCGCCAAACGAAAAGTCAGTAACCAAGATTTTTGCAGTGTTGCCGTTGAGAATTATCTCATCCATTTTCAAAGGAACACTAAAGGTTCCCACTCCTGCTTGAAATTTGATTTTGAAGCTCTCCTTTGTCGAGGAGGTAGGCTTGCTGTGCCTTATGGAGTAAAATCTAGCTCCATTATCTGGGTTTCTTAGCTCAGTGGTATAGATATCGCCATTGTTCGTGTAGCTAGTGCCGCTGCTAGTCTTTTCCGACTTGAGGATAGCCTTGGCAACTATGGTGAATAGAACAGTTCAACGCGTAGAACTTCGGTCCAATAGACCTGTCTTCGTCAATAGCCGCCGAATAGCCATAGCTGCTTCCGACAAGGGGGGCCGCCATTCAGCCCCAGTCATCCCTCTATAGAGCACGAAGAGACCTAATACTGTAGCTCTTTGTACAATGTTGTCGCGATATTAAAAATTTATGAAATTTTGATTCGTCCTCTTAGCACGACCTTCCGCTGAGTGAACCTATAGGTTCAAGGCCCCACCCTTAAAACTCAGGCATTATGGAGGGTTGCTTTGGCGAGACTTGAGCAAAATGTGCAGAGTAATCGAGCAGAGTAAAGTTTGGGTTGCTGGAGGTATATTCCTCGGGGATGTAGAACCACTAAGTTGGCTGATGAATGTTAGTACGGATCGCCCAACTTTTGGGGTAATGTACGTAATTGCCGAGACTGTATATATCTACGTTGCCTCCAGCCTCGACAGTGTTATAATCCTTTGACTACGATTTCCTACTGATACTGGGCATATTGTGTGTGAATGGAATCTCAATGCCAATGTCTCAGGCATTACCTTCTAAAGCGGTTATGTATCTCAGCATCGATCTTCGCGGGGTTTTCTCCGTTGCATTGCCCCATTGGTAAGGCACTCGTTTGCAATTTGGTATAATACGACTGTGCCATTCTGTGATATTTGGAAATGCCTGGTGAATTTTCAATCTTTTCATGAAAGTCGTCCAGGCAGCTGTGTAGCGACGGTCGTCGTTGCGCAAACTTCTACGGACACCGGTGGTGAGGCCCGGGAGAAAGCCCCCTTCATTTGTCTCAGCGTTGACGTAAGGCCCATGATGAGCACGTACATAAACACCTACGTCTTTCGCGATTCGCAATAAGCGAACGACTTCGCGGCCACGTTCTCTGAAGTTGAGACTGATATTGTTCGGAGCATGATAGCCCCAGAGGCTGTAGAAGAAATAGTGTTCATTCCCGTGGCCTTGATCTTCTCTGTATGATTAACCCAGGTCTCAGGCGCGGGGATTTGGAATAAGTGGAAATCCCCATCCCCTAAAAGAGAAAATGCGCTCTCCATCTACAAGGAGACTGTGATGATTCCACTGTATTGCGATGGTAAGCCCAGTGTCCTGTATTAGCTATGCTGGACGGCGCTCTTATGCTAGGATCCTGACCCCAAAATATATATTATAGAAGTAGTATGGCAATGTATAGAAGATGGGTAGCCGCTCAATATTTCGAATGAGATGAGAACTGAAAAATGGAATGATGAGAAAGCGGGTTGCACGAACTAATTCGGCCAGATTTTTATCCAGCAATAATTATGAGAGAAAACCGTGTCTGAAATGCACTCCCAGTCCTTTAAAATGATACCATCCTCATCACTACCGAATTGTCACCCCTTGGTCGAGAAAAGTAACAAAATACATGCACCGAAGCCGATGATGATCCACCGAGCACTTCCTATAGGTGTTAACCCGAGCTTATAAGTTGCAAAGGTTGTGTGACGGAAACGTAATCACATGCATGTCCGATGTCGTACCCGCGGTATGTTTCGCAGGACTAAGGTGTTATTGAATCCTGCTGGTAGAAATATACCTATCTCCCAATACTAGATCTAAGTTGGCTGAGCGAAGCAATCCAACAACCCGAATGGAACGTTCTCCTCTTATAGTCCGGCCCTGCAGGTTCAACTCGGCAAGAGGACTTGAAATGCTGCCATGCAAGATTCTTCAAATGTCAATATTTGTGCCGTGGCCTCCACATCAAAAATAGAGCGGTTTGCTTTTCACTTTCAAATGCTACACCTAATGTCATGGTCATCTTTGTCAAGCAGAGTGCTTTTAGCATTGGAAACGAAAGTGTCTCACAGCATTTATGGCGAGCTCAGGCTGCCGAATATGAGACCGATTCTTTGCGCAAAGACCTTTCCTTGAGCTTGTACAAACGTCAAAACGGTAACACTCCTCTCATCCTTCCCGAAGAGGAGTCATTGAGCTTAAATCCGGCACCGAATTTCCGTAGCAAGAGCTTGGTAGCCATTATTTACTAAATAACATGTTGCTAGAGAGTAGGCTCCTCTCTCGATGAGGCCTAATCTCCGCTTTACCGACGGTTATATGGTTGCGGGGGAAGTTGATAATTGAGGACCGTGCCCGGGCAAATGGAAAGCGGTTCTCATTTTCCCCCAGTACCTTCAAACTCCCTGGCGCCACACATCCGGATACCGAGCACTGACATTTGGAAACTCCAAAATATAGCGCTCATTGCCTGCTGGTCACACCTATTAGATTGCCGTGCCCAAATTATCGATAGTGCTAGCTCGTGGCGTCATTACTGCTGGTGATGAATTAACGTCAAGATTTGCCCATGACTACTCGGGTGGTCATCAGCCGAAAATCCCACGGTGTGCCACACGATTAGGAGTTGATCTATCTCGAATGCACAGTATACCCCGCGGCGTGTCAAAGCGGGCATTGGAAAAGTAGGATCATGCGCGTGCATCTAGTGTCGCAAGTCGCGGAGCAATGTGCTCGGCGCAATGAATGAGTAAATGCCGACATTAGTGAGTAGAGACATGGTCGTCATGCACCTCAATCCGCATTCCGGCCCATAGACTCGACAACACGTTTGGCGGTTAGGCTTTCCAAAAGAAGTTAGCGTGATGCCATAACAATGCGAGTATAACTGGACAAGGCGGGTTCTCACTATTTCATGGTTTAGGTGCTGAATTTGTCAATATTCAGACCGTCTACATTCCAACATGTTTCGGCAAGGACTAAACTCCCTGCGACTAGCCTTATTGGCCTCTTTGTTAATTTACGCTGGCGCCTCAAATGCACGCATTGAGCCTCGTAAAAATTGTGTCATTCCAGCCAAGGGTGATGGATCTGATGACTCGCCAGCCATCCTAGAGGCCTTCCATGAGTGTCGAAATAAGGGTCGTATCACCTTCCAAAACGCCACCTATAACATTCATAAGTTCATGGTGACCACAGACTTTTCCGAGACGGACATCAACATTTATGGAACTCTGAAGGTTTGTTCATACGCCTGATACAAACCCACTTTCGTCTGGCTTGCCCATTGATTAGTGTAGTGGAGCAATGACACGGCCTACTGGCTGGAAAATTCGTACAAATACCCAACGGGCTTCCAGAATGGAAGTGCTGCCTGGTTCCTGGGTGGCACCAATGTGACCGTCAACGGCTTTGGACATGGGACTCTCGATGGAAATGGTCAAGTATGGTAAGTACTAAATCCTCCGTGCTAGTACATCAACCATAGCATACTTAAAAAGACCCGCTAGGTATGACCTGGTTAAGGGACAGTCGAACTATCCCGGTCGCCCGCATGGCCTTGCTGTATGGGAAGCCGAAAATTTCAACTTCAAAGATTTACGGATGGTCCAAAGCCAGATGTGGACACTACTTGTCACTCGGTCAAAGAACATTGTCTTTGACGGCCTATTCATTCGGAGCGAGTCAAGCAGCAAACAACCAGCACGAAACACAGACGGAGCGGACACACTAAACTCCAATGCTATCACTTTTCGCAACACCTACATCCGTAACGGGGATGACGCGATTGCCATCAAGGGCAATTCAACAAACATCCTCATCGAAGACTGTACTTTTGAAAACTCACTAGGCCTTGCTTTTGGGAGCCTGGGACAGTATCCTGGGGCTCAAGAGCGAGTTGAGAATATCGTCGCTCGAAGATTAACCCTTGATGGCACGCGGCATGCTGCATATATCAAGACATGGACTGGCGAACAAGTTGGGTACCCTCCTAACGGAGGTGGAGGCGGGACTGGATGTCAGTGCCCTCATTATTAATTGCGACAAGGGAAATAAATGCTAATCGTCTATAGATATACGGAACATAAGTGGGTTCAAACTAATTCCAACCTCCATTTGTTTTGCCGAACATCAGTATCTGACTCAATACACAGGTCTGGTTGACTTTACAATTATCGAGAGTCGTAATGCCCCATTCAACATCAAGCAGTGCACGTCTTTCTCTGGGGTTCGTGGTGATTGTGATAGCAGTCTTTTCGAGATTTCCGACATCGGCATCCGCAATTGGACCGGAACAACAAAGTCAACAACGTATGTTGCCGAGATGGATTGTGCCAAAGCTTCTGGTGGCTGCCGTGATATAAAAATCGAGGACGTACGAATCACAAACGCTGATTCGAGCTCAAGTGTGGGGCGTTATAAGTGTAGTGATGTGTCGAGCACGGTGGGCTTCATCTGTGGGTGAAGTCAGTCTCTTACTACCATACACAAATTTTGTTGTCAGGGTTAGAGTCTGTCAATATTACTGGTATAGCTTTCGATGATTTCGTAATGTCGAAAACAATTAGTTTTGTCTTTCGAATTCATCCATGATGTTTAAGGTAATGCTTTTCTCGCAAAACACATTCTCATTCGGCTTCACGAACTTTCAACAATACAACTGCCTCGACATTGTTTGTTCATCGAACGACGAACTTTGGGAATTTGAAAGCTGTCCTATGAAGCTTGATATCAAAGTCGTGGATGTTGGGTGAATTGGATATGTTCAAGTTGTCAATTAAGTAATTCCTCCAGAGCAGACCTGAAGTATCTCAAACCTCATATTGCCCCGTTACTGAATTGCTGACGGGAGAAAGTGACGTAGCTGGGTTTTCCGTCTATGACGGATCTCAAATAAGTCAGTCGAGGTGTTCGATAACAGGGAGCCTTCAAATTGAGAGATCGAATGCCCTCTCATCCAGCTTCTATCGGCGTGGCCTCTATAAGGACCAGTTGCATGTACCCATTGATCTACCCTCCATGCGCTGGTCTTCATCTGTAAAATATGGGAGGCCAGGAGTCACGAAAAGCGCGGAGGAGCGCGATGAAAATTTGATTAGCAAATTTTCGCAAGCCAAGTATGTCAGACTACTTTTCGTGACTCATTATTCGGATGTACAGAATGGACCGAGCTCAAACGGTAGATGCTGCCTCGTACATTAAGCTGCCTGGGCCAGAGAATGCACAACCAATCGGCGCCAGCACTCGAGTAACGGAACTCAGTGCTGCTTGACCATCGATACATATAATGAAGGTTTGTAGAGCTGATTTTAAGGCTGCTATGATGTTTACTTTCTACCTGTTTCTTCCATACTATTGTCTGAAAATTCAATCATGTTGGACCATAGTCTAAACAGATGTGATATAAAGGTACATGAAGCTCTCGGCACATCCGAGGTGCGGAATAAACCGTCATACAGATACACCCATAAGCAATATTGTCTGTTGCATCAATCTAGAACCTGGTATAAAACGCCACAAGCTAGTCCGAGCGATTATTGTACACGGTGTCAATTTTGTATTTCGTGTCCGAGGTAATCATTCCGATCGCCGAAAGAAAAAAAGAATCATACACCATGCAAAGTCGATCTGCATCCAGAAATACGGAGACCCCGCAGCTCGAGGTCTGGCTGGGTGTGAGCGGGGTTAGTCATGTTCCTTTGAGCCGACCACATGGCATGTAATGATTCAACAGGCGGGAATAAGCAACAACCTGACACTAAGAGTACCGGTGAGTTTTAGAACAGAAAATCTGGGCATTGTAGAGGGTTGCGCTTCGTATTTCACCACCTGTAGGCTGCTGTGTCCAGACCAAATTCTCAAAGATTATCACCTAATTCGTCATGCTCTCAACGACATTGTCTTTGATACTGGCTTCGGTTAGCCAATTGTTGCAGTCCAAATTTGTGAGATCCGCTTCGCTTCCTGTAGTTGAACTCATTAATGCGACATTACCAAGAAACCAGGCCTCCTGGAGGTGTTGACCAGTACTTGGGCATCCGCTATGCACAACCACCACTTAAGGATCTTCGGTTCCGTGCACCTCGAGGTCCTTAATCGCGAAAAGTACTACCAAGCAACAAAGTTGAGTGATTCCACAACAACGAAACTTAAGAAGTGCTGATGATATCAGTTTGGTCTAATCTGTATCGGCGCGTTCCATTCCCCAAGGATTTCGATTGGAGAGGATTGCCTAAAAGTCAATGTTTTCACACCCTCTAACGAAACGTCAGCCTCTACATTTCCTAGTTGGCTATACTTTCAAGGTGGAGGTTATGCCACAAACTAAGACAAGAACATGAGTGGCACCGAAGTGGTTACAAAATCAGGACCCGGCATCATTTATGTCAACTTCAACTATCGTGTTGGTGCGTTGGGATTTCTTTCTAGTGAAAGAGTAAGAGAAAACGGGGACTTGAACGTTAGGCTGCTTGACCAAAGAATGGTTCTCAAGTGGGTGTAAGAACATATTGTACATGCCAGTCAAAATTTCATACTTCAAGTCTACTTTGTGCTAGTGTACGGGCACAATTTGGAGGAGATCCAACGCATGTAGTCCTTCATGGGACCTCTACAAGCTCTGGCTCGGTCACTCATTATTTGACAGCTTATGGAGGCCGTAACAAAAATCTGTTCATCGGTGCGATACCCTAGTCAACTTTCTGGCTACCTCGACAAACAGTTGCGGACATGGAGTTTGAATTTGATCTTTTTGTCAACGAAACGGGTTGAGCAACCTCCCAGAACTTCATGGCAGAACTTCATGGCATGTCTACGCGCAGCGAACATGAGCTTCATTACGAGAGGTAATATGCTGCCTGCCATTCCTGGCTCTCTCACAGACTCTCCAAAGTCCAAGTACTGCTGGTTGCCTGTTGGGAAATTGATCCGGGGTTCACTTTACGAGCAGTTCGAACGAGGCGACTCCGTTCGTGAGACAACGCTTCTGGCCAGCCCAACTGATGAAGGCTCACGAAGGCTCTTCTTTTGCTACTAATGCTAAGAACTCGAACGTCGTGTTATTGTTCAAGAAATACTATCCTAGACTGGAGGCCGAGCAAAACTAGTCCGTAACCGATCTAGATCCTCTTCCGAACTCTTCACCTAATCGCAATCCTAGGTTTTCGCCCTTATGAGCAGCTTATGAAGATGATACATTCAGCTGTCCCAAAGAAATTCACAAATGCCTTGTCCAAACATTCTTTGTATAGCAGTACCTTTGTTTATCGCTACAATGTTCAGGTTCCTGAGTACGTTTCTCGCGGTCTGGTTGTGCCACATGACTTCGAAACGGATGCCATGTTCGGTCCAGGACATGCTGGCAGCCACTCTGTCTCGTATCGAGATTAAACTGCCTCAATTGTACCCATTATCATGCATTACTAAATTAGTTTCGTGCGATCACTAAGCCCAAATACACAGACATCCAACTGCTCCAGTGCTGAGCCCGTACGGCAAAGACAATGGGAGAGGGCTCGTGATTCAAACAAATGCAACTAGAATGGAGGAGATATCTGAGATGTTAGTGCAAAGTTATAAATGCGGCAGAGCTTGCCAGGTACAATAGGATTGTAGCTATTGGCAGCGTTTTGTTTTGTATTTAGTACATCTGGAATTTATGAGACTTAAAGGCATCACATCGTCCACAGCATCCAAGGTGAAGCCAAGTGATAAATTTAGAAGCCTGCACGGTCATTAGTGCAATGTAGCTAGATATTCGAAGCGAAGCCGTTTGTAAGTGTTATTTTATTGTGTAGCGAGAGTCGTCACCACGACCCGCATGTACGTCGTTTTAAACCCCTGAGCTCTTGACTGCCTAGGCTGGTCGACTAATCTGTTCATCTCCTGAAATCTATTAGATCGCCTCGGGATATTGCTCCCCATGTTTCCCCAAGTTCAATATTCCACGATTACTCTAACCCCCTTGCTTCCTTCTTCTACAACTGGAACGAACATATCATGGTCATAGCGAACGTCTCGCTCTGTTGTTTGGTACAAGCGCATGTGCGGCATAACCCTCAAAACCAAACCTGCAAGTGAGAGGTATAACTCACATAGTGCAAGACTAATGACCATGTTAGCAAAAAGACTTGCAATTGTAGAAAAGGGGCCGCAGCTTACTTTTTGCCAAGACATCCTCGACTGCCTTTGGAGAATGCTAACAAGGACTTTTCCAGGTCTCTCCTGAACTGATTGTTCTCGTCTAACCATCGCTCGGGCTTGAAGGTGTATGAGTCAGGAAAAATAGCCTCATCGTGGTGTGAAATAGCTGCTGACATGCCGATTGCATAGCCTTGAGGCAGTACTAGAGTGACTGGCTTCTTGTTGAACTCCCCCCTGTATACTAGGTCTTCCTGAGTCGGTACGCGGGCTGTGCGGCTAGAAACACCATAAGACAGACGCAGACCCTCTTGGATCACTGCTCCCAGGTAGGGCAGCTTTTCCAGTGTCGTCCAAGGAGGCAAATGACATGGATCGTCAACCACTTGCTTTAGCTCGGCTTCTAATGTAGCGAAGGTCTCGGGTTGTGACAGGAGGAAGTAAGTTATCACAGCCATTGCCCAACTTGTCGTTTCTGTTCCGGCGTTGACAACAGCAACTGCCTCGTCAGCGAGACGATCCACTCGTTTTTCGCTTTCCTCAAGCTCGGAATGCAGCAGATCGGCGAAAACAGTCGGCCGGTCACTTATCACACCAGCATCCAAGTCTAGTTTAGTCTTCTGTACACGCGAAGGTATGTCGATTTGCAGCGTCCGGATAAGCAGCGCAACGTCCGGGGGCAGATAGTTGACAACATACTTGCCTATCTTCACGCTGGCAACTAGGATGGGGAAAAAGCGGAAGAGGAATACGGGCTTGAGTACTGCTAGAGTTGCTTCGCGGTAATTAGGTTGCCAGCTGTCGCGCGATAGGAGCCCAAAAGCTTCGCCAAAACTGTAGCTGGAGATGGCGTCAGACGTGAAGCAGCTGTAAGCGTGTGCGATATCAAAAGGTTTGCGCTGCTTGTCGCCATGACTGCCACTGTTTTCTGACAGAAGTCTCGTGCAGAGTTTCTGAACCAACTCATGAATCTCGCCTTCCAGTCGTGAAATCATGCCTCGTGAGAAGAATCTAGCCAAAGGGCCGCGTCGGCTGCGATGAATGTCGTGGTCAGGTGTACCGAAACCGTTAGTAGTGCCGATGGCTGAGCCATTAACTTGATGCAGGGGCTTATCGCGTTTCCGCCCGCCAAGTGCGTATATTTCATCTGAGAATGCCATGTCGGCACAATGAGTTTCGTTGGGATTAATGCGGACAATAGGACCTAATGATGAGAATGACTTAGAGTCAAGATGCTCTATGTTCAGAATGCAAAAAGGAACGGGGGAGTTTGCCTTACCATATTTCTCATGCATTTCCCTGATCGCATGAGTATAACGACCAACGAGGATCACATCGTGGTAAAATTCGGGCCAGTACGTGGCCGCCGCAAGTTTCGGGCCTGGTACCTTGCTCAAGGGGTGAAGAGGTGAAATATTGTACACTGCTTGCAGGATTTTGAATGCTACCCAAGCAGACAAGGCTGTTAGAATGCACTCTTGGACTGTCAGCGACATTTTTGTTTTCGCCCGATTAATGTGAATGGTTGGTCAAGTGTCGTTTGTCTTTGTCGCAGCTCTGGGCTTGAAAAAGTGACAGTAATCAGGATTAGCAGCGATAAGAGAGGGGAAGCCACCTGCCAGCTATCCACCGAGCCAGTCTTGAGCTAATTTATTCCTATAGCGAAGGGGCTATTCTCGTATTGTAAATGCATCCGGAGCTATTTGTCAGATTGAGCTTGATTTGCTTGATACCCTTGTCCAACGCCCCATTGTCTTCCACTGACACGTGAAAATGCAACTGGAAGCGGGGTGACGGGGGCTTCCTGGCATTGGTCGGCTCAAAAGCGACAGGATTCAGCCAGCCTCACAGTTCCAAGTCCGGAAGGGTCTGTCGTGCGCACTTTCGAGGCGTTCCATAAGAGATTGGGTAGCTTTCGTCTCGTGGATTTACAGCTGCAGGCCCTACTCGGGCAAGTTTGAATTCCACGTACTTCCCGGGCCGAGGCACTCATAAGGGCTATCCATCAAACTTGACTGCGCTAGAATTATGGGCCATAGAGCTGCTAAAAACTTCAGGATTTGGAAAAAAGTGGTCTGAATGACAGTAAATCTACAGGTACGCCCGCACTTTCAAGCTCATTGCGTAAATCGAGACACTGGAAGACAAGATAGTCAGTGCGCTAACAAAAGATTGGTTTGTCCTGTGAGGTGTTCACAGACTCAGTGAGCTAATATGATGACAATGTGCAGTATCTTTCACTGCCGCCACATGAATTGGATTTAACCATTGTTGCTGTCCACATGTGATGAAAAGTCTGCCAGGCTTAGTGATTTGCGAAAGATGGGGTTCAAATATTGATTGGAGCCATTTTCGGACAGAGGGCCATGACCAACGTAGACTTTCACAATATCTAATTTCATGTCTATTTACCATTAAGGTGGTGAGAAGCAAAGATACCTTTGCCACGATTGTGTCATGTGCAGTCCTGTAAAAGGTCTCCCTGGTAGTAATCAGATATTAGTCCTTCTTGTATTGTATCAACATATATCATTAGCAACATTTTACATCTGCAAAAGCCGCCACAATAAAGGGTATAGGTGCGTGGGACAGTCCACAATTATGCTGCACCTCTCATGAAGTTATACACGAGGGGCTCCGACTAAACTCGCGTATCTGAGAGAATTGAGTGTTGCCGAGTACTCGTCCTGTGCCGGTGATAGTGTCACAATGATAGTAGAATTCTCCTGCCCTTTGCCCATAAAATGCTCCCGTAGCACCATTGTCAGAGTTGATGACCGAAACGGTATTCTCTTTGAGTTTTGAGACCAAGCTCCCATTACCTCTTTTAGTGCCAATAAATCTGTGTTAATTTGTCGCCCTTCCTGGCGTTCTTGCGGAGTTTGCGTAGCCCGCATTCCAATCCCGCTTCCCTCACAATACTCAGCACCAGCAAGATCGACAAAGACCATCTTTGCTCCTAGGCGCGGAAAAGAACTCGCTTCAAGAATAGCCTCAACCTCCTTTTCTGCGGCTGTCACCCGAGCCTCAAACAGAGCTTTCTCAGCCTCGGCCGCTTTTATACGCTCTTCATTTTTCTGATAGGTGGGGCCAGGTGTCCATCCGCCTTCCGGGTTGCGTATGAAAGCCTTCATCGACTCTTCAATACTGATATCTGTAGCACGCCTCCCCACTGGCACAAGCTAGGATTGGCGATCGATCCAAGATTGTCTCGCATCAATTAAGGGCCTGCTGACGATCTCAAGTTCCAACACTGCGTGAGTCCTGGAACTTTGGCTGTGGACGCTCGATGAGCCCGTTGCACGCTGCTTTACGGCTAGGGAGAGCTCTCGTTGGAAGGAGTCAAATGTCCAGCATGACCGTTGAACAATAGGGCAAACACGAACTTTCCCCCCTTCTAAAACTTCGGTCTCGCCGCGGATATGAATTTTACCATCAGGACCTTGTCTGACATGGCATTCAGAACGGTTATTGAGAAGATCAAAGGCTAATTTTTGGCGTAACTCGAACATGCGGAACCCAATAGCTAGATTCTGTTCCATGCTTTGACTGTGAAGGGTCCCGAGCGCGGTAAAAAGCTCCTTGGCAGCGGCGAGGCAGAGCCCAAATTCCTGGTCATCTTGAGATTCATAACCTAGGATTGTATGCGTTTTGCCACTGCCGGAATGCCCATATGCGAAAACGTTGCAGCTCTCACCGCGGAGGACTTTGGAGATGTTCGGCTCTAGGACGGCGTTGTATACCTGGGAATTACTGGTTTCTGGACCGAAGATGGCGTGGAATGCTGTGGAGCTCGTCCATGGGCGATCTTTGACCGACATCTGAGGACTTAAGGACAACGAACATAGGCTTCGACAGCCAGAAAGTATACTATATTCAATCTTGCCAGATTCACTTTCTTCTGGTAAAAGCGGGCGCCATCGGGCGACAACGTTGATGGACTTGGATCTGCTAGATGTCATTTTTGGGGGGATGTGGTAAATAACAGGGAACAAGATTGGGTGGTAGGATACCTCCGGCCACACCAGATCAGTCTTTATATAGGTGGACTAACACTTTTGCTACTTCGACAAGGGCCGATTTCTGGATCTTGTTTCGAGCATGAAGACCTGAGTATTTGTCAAAGGTAACACTTTCCCCCCCACAGTGGGGCCCCTTACAATGCATGGCTCGTAAATTACCCGAAGCGGTAAGTCATGAAACCGTTTAAATATTGATCCGAAAACGTTCACGCGGCCAATCAATTTCGTCCAACGGACAGTGCCACGTCTTTGTCACTGGAACAACATCATACATCATGATACGGTCGATGAGTAATGATCCTGGAAGCCCCTCGAGGTGGGTGAGGCAAGCCATGTTCGCCAAGATAGGTAAACTGATACCCTTCTTCGCCCCATTGCTACCAGGCTGTCCAAGAAACCAAAATTGTCTCGCACCAGTACACCCAAGGTACGAACAGGGTGCATCACCTGCAAGAAGCGTCATGTCAAATGTGACGAGAACCGCCCACATTGCCTTAAGTGTCTTAAAAGTCGCGGCTCGTGCGAAGGGTATGCACCAAATCCCAAGAAACAAAACCGTGGTCCTCCCCAATGGCAGCGCTGTTGGGCGTTCGGACAGGTCTCCATTGCCACAAGGCCAAGAATCCAGCTGCCCATTGACACCACTTCTTCTGGTTTTGAGACCCCTCAAGGGGCAAAATACTTCCAAGAGTTTGTCGATTTATTTCAGGGACCTTGGATTAACGCAGCTTCTCGAGCGGACTTCTGGGCGGTGACGTTGCCGCAACTAGCTCATACCAATGGCACACTCCGCGATGCCGCAATGGCTATTGGCGCATTGGCTGTATCGCGTCGTGAGCATATCGATACAAAGCTTCACCATTTCCCGTTATCAATGCCAGAGCTTCAAGTGCTTGGCCGAGGGACGCATTCTTTTCATGCAGTGGCCTATTACTGTCAATCTCTAAAAATGCAGCGTCAAGTCGCTTCCCCGCAAGATGCAGTTTTTCTATCACTTCTGTTGTTGCACTTTGAACTATTAAGAGGCAATAGGAGTACTGCCTTAGTTCATGTTAATCACGGCTTGGCCCTCCTGCTTGCGCTCTTGGCCGACAGAGATGCCGAACGACATATTGCAGCGTTCGCGCCGGACCCAAGGCCTCCGCTTGGAGCAATAGCAGATATTTTTCTTGGATTGGCAACTCAGGCTCGGTCTGTATTGGGGGGTCGGCTCGATCATGGCTCGTCTTTACCAAACCTGGAGAAAGGACTGAAGCGAAGAAGATTGACAATGGAGTCATTCATGATAATTTTGAGCAAGGTAACCAACTATTCAGCAACTACAGGCAATGTTCCAGCTGTCTTTCACAGTTTGGAGAAATGCGAGAATTTTTGGATCGCCTGTCGAAGTGAAAAAACCAAAATGCTCCAGATCATGGCAGAGAGGATCCGCATTTTGGCCACCCAAAACTCGACGGACAAGACAAATCCAAATAACTTTTATCTTCAACTACTCGGAAACACACAAATTCAAAAGTTCTGCGAGAATTGGATGGTATCAATGCATGCTGTAGAGGCAGCGTTCCTTCCTTTATTCAACAGAATCGTCATGTCTGACTCTGATCATGATTCAAAGTCTTATTCTCGGGCCATTCAATTACGGTTACAATACCTAGGTTGTATTGTCTTTGAGGATCCTCCGCAGTACGCCAGTATTGAAAAACTGATTTCACGGACACCGTTATTTCATAACTATCTTTCAGTAGCCAAACTCGCCTTACGTACGGCCAAACAACAAATCAAGCACCCAGCTCAGCAGCTATCTCTACAATGTGATCTGGCGTGGAACCTGTTCCTTGTTGTCTTCTTCTGCCGAGATCCTTTGGCCCGAGACCAAGCCGCGTCGATGCTCAAGGAGTACCCCGGACAAGATGGCTTATGGGAGACAAGTTCGCTCTATATCTTGGCTTTGAAATGCGTTACTGTCGAGCAGGAAAACACAGCCGAGGGTACTTGGGCGGAACAGTGGCAGCGGCTTTTACGTCGAGAATTCGTCTTTGAAAATGGTGGTAATCGCATTATATTTCGGTACCTAGAGAAGAGCATGGCAACAGCGAGTTGGGACTTAGTAGAGGAGGTTGCAGAGCTTGACAGAATGGGTGAAAATGTGGGATGGAAACGACAAGTTGTGTCTGGATCAAAGGGGATGTTTGAGGATTTATACGGTAAAGGTATTTAGACCCTTGATAATGGAGCTGGTCTATGAATATGACAGTCGCGATACTCACTCACCGTAATAGTGTGGGTAATACAGCTAAGACTTGCCCTTAGCAAAGTAACATGCCTTTGCTGGCTAAAGTATGTCGACTTTCAGGTAATGAGAAGGGCAATGGCAAAATCGATCCTCATACTGACCGAATGCGTGCAAGTCCGGTAGTTATTTTCCTGAGCTTTGATACCGAATCGCTTGAAGTTCTCATTGTCAATAGCCTCCAATGCCGACAAGCGAACATGCTGGAGTATTTTCACATTTTAGTCGTGCTGTGTTAGGGCCGGACCTCGGGCAAAGCCCGAGATTCAAGCAGCCATACATGAAAAGAGGGGTCAGCGTATATAGTGAATAGCATAGGTTATAGAAGGATATCTATATAAGCCGTAGGTTTATTTAAGGTTTACGGTAAGCTTGCCAATGTTATTTCAACCTATTTCTTCAACACCCGACTGGTTGCAGACTCTACCCCTCTCAAATTCTTAATATCCGTTCTTGTTCCTCTGTCGTCCGGGTAAAAGTAGACCTCCACTCATCCCAGAGGCTATGCAAGGGCACTGCTGTATTCGTAATCAAGTTTCAATAGATGCATTTCCTTAGCATGATGCCTATGACCTGACTGAAATAGCTACTTTAAATACCGAATTCCGTTCATCTCCCCTCCAAGTTGAATATTGCTCGACAATTCTCGTTCGATTTAAACTGCGTCGGTCATGCTTCCATCATCAATTGTTGTCGGCTTAGCAGCCCTGCTCACCAATGGTTAGTCTGGAACTCCTTGGAAGCAACATTTACGCTCTAAACTTTGAGCAGACGGATCAGGAACTAACGAGATATTGGCAGTCTGTGGTCAATAAGCTGACGCACCAGCATTGACGCCCAACAACGATAGTCTTCCAATTCCTTCAACTTGTGGAATGACCAGTAAATTCCCTCTCCAAAGTGCCGATGGTTGGTCATTTGTCAAAATAGCCAAAAACGTGACGAATCCCCGCCATCTGGCTCTAGATAGTCGTGGAAACCTCCTGGTTGCTCTGGCTGGTAAGGGAATAGGACGATAGACGGGACAGAGACGGACATTCACATCGACGAACCAGCTGAGGAGCTTAACTATTGTGAGCCTCCCGACTTCTTTCAAGCCAATCAATACACTGATCGAGCTAGTGGGCGACCCTTCACATCCCAACGAGCAATGGTACGGGTACCCTCTTTGCCGCACCGTCTGGTCCGGTCAGGACTTCCCTGATTTCAATCCAATCACTGGTTCTCAGTTCACCCCAGCACTCAACAACACTTGGACACATGTTCGATGCGGAAAAGAGTCGGTATCTGCTCGTCTCTCGATGCAAGCGCACGTTGCGCCGCTTGATGGCAAATTTGATAAGGAAAACAATAATCTATATGTTACGCTACACGGTTCGTGGAACAGAAGGCCGATCCGCGTTGGTTTCGAGGTGGTACAAGTGCCGTTTAGATAGACTTGTGCAGGCCATTATGAACCAGTAGCGCAACTAAACAGTATGGCTGGATACAATGATATCCTCTGGGACCTTCAGGATGGCTGCCATAACTTCAAACGTTTTCGCCCTGTCAGCATACAGTGGGATAAAGACTTTACAAGGATGTATGTTACAAGCGATAATGCGGAAGGAGAGATATATCTGCTAGCGAAGACGGGGTGATAAATCTTTCATGTAAAGCAGCACGACTGTTGAGGGTCTTGAGGCGGTCTGCTTAGGCTTTGAAGCAGCTATGTGCCCCTAGTGAAAAGCTTGGGAATTTCCAGTATCAGCCACTCTAGCGCATGCAAGATAGAGACCAAATCAGGATAACAATTGCATTACAACAACGTTCTTTAGCCTCGTTTTTCGTCCGGATGCTGAATGCCTTCATTTACGACATTCGAATAACGTAGGCTGCGAGCACTTTAGTCCGAGCTTCGTCTTATCACATAGGTAGGTTTCTTGCTTCGTTGTTCTCGACTAGACGAAGTTTCTCAAAGACTTTGAATCAAGGACCAATAATAGTCTTCTTGCGTCATGATCACAAGTTCTCGCAGAATACCAACGCTTCCCTGCTAATTTTCTCGAATTTACCTTGGATAGAAGATCTATCCTGCCAGCAGTGGTAAGTCACACGTCGAGAGCGCCGTTATTTGAGGCCCCAATATTGCGAGCTCAACGTCGATTAAGACTAGAGGGGGCAGGAATGCATTGATCCTCGTGGTACTCAGTTTGTGGTTCTTGGTAAAGAATGTGGACAAGAACCGCAGAGCACAACGAAGTCACAGTGGCTGTTAAGTTCCGTAAGGTAGGCAGAATTCGATGCATTGCCGTAACACCTATGTACCAAGGATAGGGGTGGCACTACAAGTATTACTGTGGGATAAGGGCAATATGGGTTTTTTTTATTTGTTAATCGCAGTTCATGCTTTGTAGGGGAAAGTAACTAGACAATCTGTTACTCAAGAGTTGGTTCCTCCATGCCAGAAAAATAGGCCATCATGACACTATTGAAGTCCCAAAGACATGATGAGTTGTGATGCCCACAACGACAAAGCCCTGCAGAAAGATATTTTCTGTGCCAAAACTGTTTTTATCATGATTCTTTTTTGCAGAATAATCTCGTTCAGTCTTGCAAGGGTCTATCAACGCATGTGCAATTGTGAATTTATCTTTGTCATGAAGAAAACACCCCTAGTAACGATAGGTGATTGTAAGCGGGGCTAGCTGGTAGTTACAGTACAGATGACTACCGTATCGATTCGAAGGATTGGAATCGGGTGGGGTTACTTGAAGCAGTTTAGTGACACTATTCTGAGGTTGACACATTAAGATGGCATCTATTTAATTGGATGTGAGCCTTAAGCGTCAGGTCCCACCTGATTCCAATTTCCCGAGTCGCTACGGTATCAGTCTAACCCGCTTAGGCTATTGCACTGCCTTGCTTTGCCCCAAGCCACCATCAATGACAAGGGCAAATGTGAGGAGGAGTTTCACATCGTCATTACAACATTTTTGCTCATCTTCTCGAAGTCATGGCTCGCTGCGCCACTTGTCTCGACCTTGAACACGGCCTTTTTCAATCTGCAGATGTTTTCAAGCCCAATCTGGTAGTTCCTCTTAACCCTAGATACTGGGTTATCGATTTTTCGGATCTGGAAGCCTCCGCTGCGGCTGGCTGTCCATATTGTGCTCTGATAGACAGAGGCTCTCTTGTATTTTGGACTGGATGGCGCGACAGGTGGGATCCTGACAAGGCCGTCATGGTTCTACAAAGTCAACCAGGAAAGGGCCTTCTTGCTGTCCAATGCCCCAAAAAGAATCCAAACTTATTCATGGATAAAATTGGATTTACCCTGGAGTTCTTCACCAAAGAAGGTGAGATTCTGCCAACACCGAAAACGACATCATTTCTGAGAATACTTGGCTAGGTAATCAACCGCTTAGAGATGTTTTTGGGCATGCCCGCACCATCGCATCCAACCTTACTAGCAGCTCAGCGGCGGCCCAGCTGCGACTGTGGCTGGACAGGTGCGACTTTACACATGCACATTGCCAATCGCCCAACACAACCTTGCCTAAACGCTTGCTTGACTTGCGCAGCAACAAGGTTAGACTGGTGGAGTTCTCTAACGAACAAAATGGTCGGTACGCTACGATGAGTCATTGTTGGGGTAGCACAGAAACACCCAAGCCGACAATGACGACCAGAGACAACTTCGAGGCTCGAAAAGCCGAGATTGAATGGAACGTGCTGTCGCCACTGTTCAGAGACGCCATAGACCTTTGCAGAAAAGTGGAATGCTTTTACCTGTGGATCGACTCACTTTGCATCATCCAGGAGGACGATGATGATTGGTCCAGTGAATCTCGGAAGATGACGCAAATCTATTCCAATGGATATTTCAACATCGCTGCTACGGCAGCGCCAAACAGCAGTGGTGGTCTATTCCTGGATCGGTGGTCAATATGCCTCGCGGATCCTACTGATAGACGATCAATGGCATCAAACAATTTACCGACGCCCTTGCCAGATCGCCCTGTACATGTTCGGCCATCCCATTACCGGGATCATAATTACGTTCATTGTTTTCGTACCTTTATATGGGGCAGAGAAATACAAGCTCCTTTAATGGATCGAGCTTGGGTTATGCAGGAGCTTCTCCTTGCGCGACGGACCATACATGTATGTGCCTCAGAACTGATCTGGGAGTGCAAATCGCAGTACGACTGCGAGTGTGGCTCTTTCGTGCCAGTGAGTCTGATCAACAGGTTCTACAAACAACACTTCGACAGCGAACTCACTTCAACATATTGGAAGGGAAGGTTCGTAGGTATTCAAGCCATGCGGTATTCTGCGGCAGAAGTTCACGACTATTGGTTGGAGGTATGTATGTTCTACTCATACCTTCAGCTATCAAGACCTGCAGACCGACCTATTGCACTTTCAGGACTTATACAAGCTGTCCAAGTAGCGACTGGCGGCACCTGCTTATTCGGCATGTGGAAGGAAGATTTGCCGCGGGCGCTTTTATGGCAACCCGATCCGCCAAGCAGCTTCGAAGCTTCCAGACTCAATGGGGTACCTACATGGTCGTGGATGTCACGAGTCTTAGGAAGTAAGTGTTCTTTCGACTTTGGCAATGCTCTTCACTACGGCTTCTCACAAGACCCGAAATGCTCAATCATCAACTTCAGAAGTCTGGATCGCGGCTCTGCTCTCTTAACCATGCAATGTCGATATGTCACAGCCCGTATTGAATGGTGGACCGGTAATGATCCACCAACCATATCTCTAATAGTTCCTTACGACGCGAAGCCTGAACCCTCGCATCGTGTCACATTTTACGCTGATTGTCCATCACTTGCGGAAGATTCCTTGGAAGAGCAGGATCGTGTAGAATGTCTATTACTAGGATTGACCAAGGGCAAGGCATTTCAATGGGTCCTTGGCCTCAAAAAATGTGAGGGCGTACGCGAACACGAAGGCGAAGAGGTATACCAGCGCGTTGGAATGACTGCGTTTCAGAAAAAACCTGACGCGAAGCTGCAACCGGAAGACTTCTTTACAAATTCTCCTACGAAAGAGTTCAAGATAGTCTAGCATCATGGTGGCATCCTTTGCCCTATCCTATGCTGTCCCCAAAGCCTCTACTGCATAGCCTTGCTGGCCGCTTTACTTCCAACAAACCATTCCCCTTCCATACTCGCAGAAGCCAATAAAACTCAATTCGACATAGGTTGAACCTTGCTAGAATGCAACACACGGCTTATATGTTATAATATCTTTTGACCCATTATGGTTCGTCTTCGATCACCTTGAATGAACCACCTGATTGTGGACCGAGTAATCGCCAAACCTTATTTCTCCTTATTCATGGTTGATATGAATAGGTTGTTTTGCATATTGTGTTGGGGCAGGAAAATCGCACCTAAGTCCGTAGCTTTTACTTTGCTTACCTTAGACCACAGGGTGGTCTTACTATACGATAGATAAGAGGGAGAGGCTTAGCCGAACCTGTAGATCAACCACATCGACTTTTCATCCAATTTTTAGGCGCCTTGTTGCCCACCGTAGGATATGTTGTTCAATTTTCTATGATACCTAATTCTGATCCAATTGATAAGATCAAATGATCTACAAGCTTATATTTTAATTATCCCTTTTTTTTCCTTCTTTATAAGA
>PXOD01000436.1:0-56161 GCA_003012165.1 Paramyrothecium roridum
TTTTTTTCTGGCAGCACCTCAGTGCACTCACTGTAGCAGCAGTTTAGTGGCTCTAGCTCTAGCTCTAGCTCCGAACGCAAGCTACGGGCAGCCAACCCACACCCTTTTTTTCGTGCCACGTCAATCTCGCACAAAACCGCGGATTCGGCATCGGTTGCCTCTCTACCATCTCTCCTCCCAACGTCAAGTCAATTGAACGGCCCCATCAATTGACCTCCTCCCCGCAACCATGGCCTCCCCCAAGAAAGACGGCACCCAGCTCGAGGGTGACATCACCTTCATCAAGACGCCCGCCGCCAAGCCCTCCAAGTTTGAGGTCCAGGACTGCGGCGTCAAGGTCACAAATGTGCGTTGCTTGCTTCTCCTGAATCCCTTCCTTCTTCCATCCCATCCCAAGGCCTGCCAACGCTCAATGTCTATCTGTATGCTAACCTCTTCTCTTCTCTACCTCTGCAGGCCGCCGCTATCCCCAATGCCCCCCTCCCCGCCGAGGGCCCCGGCAATGAGTCCTTCTCCAACGTAGTCTTCCTCGGATCCATCTTCGGCATCCCGACCTACCTCGCCTGGAAGCTCGGCGGTGGCTTCTGGACCACCCTCTTCTTCATCGTCCTCTTCTTCCCTCCCATCCTCATCTCCATCTGGTATGTCTCTTCGCGCATCGCCCCTCGCACCAACGAGAAGGCCAAGCTCCCCGGCCGCCCCATCGAGGAGTACCTCGTCTTCCACAACGAGGCCGACCGCGCCGTCTACCACGGCTTCAACAAGATCCCCATGCAGACCTTCATCGACAAGTACCTCAACGGCGAGGCCGACTTCAACGGTGACTGCCTCGACATCCTCGAGTACCGCCACGACTGGTGCACCTGGGCCTTCACCTGGCCCCTCATCAAGTTCATCATCCTCGGCTTCTTCAAGGACATCGTCGTCCACTCCCGCGAGCAGGACGAGGAGCAGATCCGCCCCACCTACGACCACGGCAACGACCACTACAGCTACTTCCTCGGCCCCCGCATGGTCTACACCAGCGGTATCATCTCCGACCCCTCCCGCGAGGAGACCCTCGAGGAGATGCAGGACAACAAGATGGGTGTCGTCTGCGAGAAGCTCGAGCTCAAGAAGGGCGAGACCCTCCTCGACATTGGCTGCGGCTGGGGCACCCTCGCCCGCTTCGCTTCCGTCAACTACGGCGCCAACGTCACCGGTGTTACCATCGCCCGCAACCAGACCCTCTGGGGCAACGACGGCCTGCGCCGCGCTGGTGTCCCCGAGGAGCAGAGCCGCATCCTGTGCTGCGACTACCGCGACATCCCCCAACAAAAGTTCAACAAGATCAGCCAGCTCGAGATGGGCGAGCACGTCGGCATCCGCAGGCTCACCGCCTTTTTCCGCAGCTGCTACGACATGCTCGAGGACGATGGCTCCATGTACGTTCAGCTTTCCGGTCTGCGCAGGCCCTGGCAGTACGAGGATTTCATCTGGGGTCTCTACCTGAACAAGTACATCTTCCCTGGTGCCGATGCCTCGACGCCGCTCTGGTACTACGTCAGCTGCCTCGAGAAGGCCGGATTTGAAGTCAAGAGGTAAGTTTTGAGACCCGTTCTTCGTTTCTCCAAAGTCCGCTCACCCGTTTCCCAGCATCGATACCGTCGGCGTCCACTACAGCGGCACCCTCTGGCGCTGGTACCGTAACTGGCTTGGCAACGCCGAGACCGTCACCTCCAAGTTCGGCAAGCGCTGGTACCGCATCTGGGAGCTCTTCCTGGCCTGGTCCACCATCGCCTCCCGCCAGGGCTCTGCCACCTGCTTCCAGTTCGTCGTCGTCAAGAACCTCAACGCCACCCACCGCATCGAGGGCATCTCCACCCAGTACGGTCTCTACGGCGCCCTCGCCGCCGCCAAGGCTGCCGGGAAGGCCGTCTTCCCCACCGTTGCTTAGACGAACGGGCAGAATTCTAGGAATGGGGTTGGGTTGCTCTTTGTGAAATCTCTGAGAGGTCGAACAAAGACACGCTGTTTGTGATCTTCATCTTCGCTTTCACATATAGAACACGGAACCCCCGGTGTACGTCATGAGTGTCAGGGTCTCTCGGTCTCGGGTGTTCCAGAAATGGGGGAACCAAGTGTTCCACCGCATTGTAATCGGATGACAACGCACGAATTGATGATGAAATGGGCTTGTTACAGGGAAAAAATGGGAAGAGGGGGAAAAGGTAACGAGTCGAAAGAGTAATAGCAGGGCTTGATGTCTTGCCAGTTAATAGAAAAGATGATGAAACCGCTACCCGGGCTAAATCGTACTCATAAATTTGAAACGGTCAGAAGCGTCCCTGGCCAGCCTCACCGTATGTCCCGCTGCCATTCGATTGGCGCCTTGTGCCGTGTAACCCCCAACGCTCCCAGAGCTCGCGTCGTTCCACTTGTCTGCCACCGCAGGGTCCAGGCCGTGTAGCAGCAGCGCCGTGGGCGAGTCCTTGTACACCAACGGGTACTTGGCGCTGCGGATCATGGCCATGATGAGCGACACCGCCGCCCCGGCCAGGATGGCCAGCGGACACGCCATCCAAGCCCATGTCACGGCCACATATGCCTCCTGCTCGTAGGCGACGCCCGTGACGTTCTGTAGCGCCAGGTTGTCCGGGTGCCGCATCTGCGCCGACAACACATCGGCGACGGAGCCGAGAACAACGCCCGGCCCGTTCTCGAAGAGGTACCGTGGCAGGGCGTGGTCGAAGCTGGCTCCCTGGTAGCGCCAGGAGGTGGTTCGGGTACGCAGCGGCGTCGACCCGCGGAGGAGGGTTGCCAGGAACGCATTGGTGGACTGCCCGGCCAGGTAATCGATGACCCAGCTCGTCTCCTCGGCCCCTTGTTGCTCCGGCTCGTAGGCCGCGTGGCCCGGTGCGTCCGGCGCGGACGTGTCCACGGGCATGAGCCACTCAGCCGTCTTGTTGCCCGCGTCGTAGACGCCGTTGCGCACCGTGACGTTCCTGAACGTCTGCAGGCAGGGGTGCATGCGGCAGATGGTGTAGTCGAGCACGGCGTCGGGCTGCCAGATCCACACGGAGGCGTTGTCGCCGCCGCTCGGGGCCGTGATGTTGACGGTGGCGAGCGACAGGATGGACTTGTCCTCGGGAAAGGAGCCCGTCACCGCGTCGGCCTGGTACCGGAAGTTGGCCGGCTGCAGCGTCAGGTTGCGGTAGCTGCTCTCGGCCAGCGCCGGGCCGACGGTGAAGTTGCTGGGCGCCATGAGCGTGAAGTTGTGAGGGCCGTTCCTGATCATCTGGGAGGTAGGGTATGGCCCTCCCGCGCAGCTGGTGCAGACGCCCATTGTCTTGATCTCTTCCCACCGGCACAGGGGAGCGGTGCAGTTGAAGGTGGGTATGATATCGCGGGTCTGTGGGTTAAATGCCCCTATCAAGACGCTTTCGAAGGCAACTATGCCTATAGCCATTTCCTCCTTATTAGCATGACCATGTCTTTGTGACTAAGGGCATCGACTTACCAGTTGCATCGTCCTCGGATCTCAAGGAGGCCGACGTCCAGTTAGTAGCAACGCCGAGCACCGCCGTCGCGTTGCCGCTCACGGCCTCGCGGAGCTCGATGGAGATGACCTGCTGCGCCATGGGCTCAAACGCCAGCGCTGCTACCGTCACGGCGGACGCGACGGCGGCGACCCACGCGCGGCCCCTCGTCCGGACGACGAGCTCGGCGGCGCCCCAGGGCCCCCGGCTGGCAGCGTCAAAGGCGGACAGGTCGGCGAGGCGCCGCGGCCGCTCGAACCAGAGCCACTTCATCTGGCTGATGGCGCTGGCGACGGGGATCATGAGGGCCGTCTTGGCGAGCGTGGTGAAGACGGCGACGAGCGAGTTGGGCTCGATGGGCATGCGCCAGGCGCGGAGGGCGCGGCCGTCCATGTAGCCCAGGATGACGATCATGGCCGCGACGCAGGCGGCGGCGAATACGAGGGATAGGACTTCGAAGCCCCACGTCCACGACGCGAGGACTTGGCATACTGAGCAACAACGCCTGCCTGTAGCTTTGGTCTGCGTATACCGCGGGGCATGCTTCGAATGGTGTTAGTGTGATCCTTGGTGGTAGAGAGGGAACGGCTAACCGGTGCCGAAGTGGGCATGGGCTTCCCAGGCAGAAGCTGGTCGGGACCATGCGGACCGTGCCGAGGGGAGGCCGGCAGCGGCAGACGAGGGTCGTGTCCTGGGTCCGACACGGATGTGTGGCCCGGCGCCTGTCCGTAAGCGCCAGCATGAGCATCGTAGGGCTGGTCATAGGGCTGGCCGTCGACTGAGTGAAGGGGCGGTTCAGGAGACACCGGTCCCAGAGGGATGTAGCTACTGTTATGGCGGCTCATTCGATCCATCTTGGGTCATCTCGTCACTGCCGTGCTGGTGGATCGAGTGAGGGTCGATGCTTTGTCTTGTCCAGTTTGTGGCTTACTGGAAGAATGCATTTCCCATCTAGGACAACAACCTCGAGGACTGAGGTTGATTCTGAGGGTGACAATTTTTTCATGACTATAATCATTGCATCTCCTTTGCTGACCTTGTCCACTTTGGGAGCGAAGGATTCTGAGCTGGGGCTTATTTGAGCCTCTAGGAGCGTCTGGTCCGACGGAATGTGGGTTCAGGGGTCCATTGACTGGGATTATGCGGCAAGTTCCCTAAATCAGTACCCGCCTTTTGAAATATCAAAGTGATCCTTAAACAGGGATAATATATGTGAACTGTATTCGTAGTTATGGACAAATCTTGTGTCGTATGCAAAAATCCCTTTAGAACCTCGAACCTGCCACCGCCATGTTTGTTAACTCTATGTACTTGCCGAAGCCTGATCAAATATCGACTTCTCAAATAGCTGTTGGCATAGCATTATCTTGCTTGCTTGCCCTCGACTTCCAGATTCACATGCGTGTGCGTATCTTCATCATTGATCCGGTGACCCTCAAATACATCGTCGGGACGGACTGCGGTTGCAATGAATGATTTTTCCGCTGGGAACACCAACGACAAGGTGGTGTATACGAAGGCCGCCCCAAAGAAACCCAACAGCCATCCAAACTGATACGGGTAGACGCCTTGCCCTACATCGACATTGTTGTTGATTCCGTGAATGAAGCCTGGCAGGCTGGGCGCAATGGCAACCAAAAACGCCGTAATTGCCCTCCAGTTAACGCCGTACGAATATCCGTAGATTCCGTGAGGCTTGTAAAGTTCAACAACATCGTATTTTGCGTTGTGAATGACCCAGAAATCGAAGAGCATGATGGCGGCAATGGGACCGAGGAAGATGGCGTACGCGGCCATGAAGTTCAGGAAGCTGCCGGCCGATTTGAGAATCTCCCAAGGCACGAGGGCCCAGCAAAAGACGGCGCAGAGTAGCTGACCGCGACGAATGTTGATGAATCGGGGAGCCAGTGCCATCAGGTCATTGGCCGCGGACAAACTGTTGGCGCTGATGTTGACACCCAGAGCAGCGAGAGCAAACGAGAACGCGGCAAAGAAACGTGCCGCCCGATTATTCCAGTGCGATACTAACGCCATGGGATCCCACTCAATAACACCATAATGGTAACCTCCAGCTGACGAAGAGGCGATGCCGATGAATGAGATCAGGGTGAAAATGAGTGGAAGCATTGGCACGTACATAGCTTGCCACCTGGCCGAAACTTTGGAATATCGTGAAAAATCGGCCTGATTGACCGAAAGAGTGGCATAGTTGCCAATGACAGATGTCATGGAGGACAGGAAAGCCCAGCTGTAGGCGGACCCGGATACAGTCGGCGACTGGTTGAAGATGTCCCCGCCTTTGCTGGATACCAATGCCCAGATCATGATGGCGAGCCAAGCAACCGGCACGATGGCCGACTTGAGCATGAAGAGGTACCGTAGCTGGTTCGGATGCATGAGCAGAAAGGGGAATTGAACAAGCCAGAAGAGGAAGAAGGAGATCATGGTGGCATCGTCGATGCCACGAGAGGCGGGTATGTGGTTTTTCAAAGTGAGGAATGACGGCCAGATGGCCCCAATCATGACCCGCACCGTGTTTGCGCCGTTCATTGTTTGGATGGAGAACCAGAAGACGGCCAAGATTCCGCGTGATATAATGGGAATATAGGATCCCCAGAATCCCCAGCTGGCGCGAGCAATGATGGGGAAGGGAATATGGTACAAAACACCAATAGCACCGTTGAATGCAATCTATGCAAGAGGAAAGCGAATTGTCAGTAGAGACACCAACGGTCAAGCATCAGCCAGGTTTTCTTACCACTATAGAGATGATGAAGAAGCTCATGGCGACGATGCCCAGACTCTCACGCCACGTCAACCCGACGGCGATAATGCTGGCGGCGAATTGCCATGTCGCGGCGTTGAAAGCATCCGATATCCAGTAGCTCACCAGGGACGTGAGGCCCCATTTTCGGTCATTGATAGGTACGGGGTCGAGGTCAAGGTTTGACCTGTGTCAATGAAAACGTTAGCCCACACATACTGACGACCGAGGAAGTGCCATGTTGCCAGGCTTGAATGAGCATCGGAACATCGGGAGTCGAATGGGACTGCTGCAGGCTGCGGATGTGTGGCCAGCTCTGACCAGTTGGAGGGTCGCAATGAGAGCAAAAATGCAAAAACAATATCCGGTAGCAGGGAACGGCCGCAAGACGACAGATGCATGCCGGTAGCTGTCAATCTCCAAACTTACCATCGCGCGCTTCCTTCTGCAAAGGTAGATCTTGGCTGCTCAACATGGAGGCGAGGCCTGCTAAGCTTGGGGCGTGTGAATTTCATGATCCTTGGACACAGAGTCTATTTGGCTCCTGCGCCTGTCTCAGTGTAACTGTAAATGCAACCACGGGTAGACAGCCGCCGGCCAGTAGGATGTGACCAGAGAAGAAACGAGGAAGAAGGGGGGTTCCCAAGAAAAAGGACAATCCCTTTGAGGAAGAGGACGACGGAGCGGTGGCCGGTATCTGACACGCCCCCCGGCCAATCTTGGCTGCTGATTGTTATCTTTCATATCAGGGAGAATGCAAGGGCAATGATAAGAGGGTGCAGCGCGGGGTTGTGGAAAGCTTATGGAGCCCGATAACAGGTTCGAGCTGTTCTGGATTCAGCCACAATTGGCAGAAGCTGAAGACTGGGGTGCATGCATTAGACTTTGCGACAGTCTAGTGTCGGATCAGCATGCCGCATCTATTTCGTCAAGGCAAGGCTCAGTATATTGCCGAGTTGGTGCAAGTTGAATCTGACCTAACCTAGAGCCAGCACTCATAAACCGAACGAGACCTCAAGTTGGTTTACGTAGTCTTCACGCTTCTACAATGAGGCAAATTAAAAGACTTTGTACTAACCGGGAAGTTCATATTAGATCAAAGCGTTCTAAGCCAAGTTTTCCTTCCTCAAATTCGTTCAGGCAGTCTTTCCACAACCATCGCACCCGCATGCCGAGATCCGCTACGCCCACAAGAGAAAACTGATGGCCGTGCTGCCTCAATATATACGACTCTCCGGACCCGACCAGCATGCAGACGATATCCCCCGGCTGAGGATCACGCGCATTCGTCTCGAAATCGAGAGACCCCAAAAGAGTGTTTGGCAGTGTCGTCTCCCACTCGACTTTCCTATTGGTGAAGTCCTCATCGGCAGCTGACAAGACCTCGAACATGTTTTCCATGGAGATGGGCGTACCCGCCCAGTAGTGTTCTTGACTGCTAGGCTTGATCTTGTTCTTGCTTCGGGACTTTTCGCGTTCTTTTTTGTCCATGGCTATGGCTTCTGTTGCGTCCTCCAAAATTTCGAGCAGAGTCACCAGAGGCCTGGTGCGCTGAGGAAATATGGCTATCAATAGTCGCGAGATCAGTCGGAACAACTTCACGCTGATCCCGGCAAGACTAGACTGGCCGAACCAAATGATGAAATTGAGGAAGTACCGGATGATATAACCTCCAAAGCTAGGTAGCTTTTCTCGCATATCAGGTGTGTTGCGGTCAGTGGAAAGTACGACGTCGCTGATCTTGCTTACATATCCGATGACGAATCCTTGAACGGACATGATTCGCAGATCCTGCGAGAAAGTCGCCGCTGGGAGCTCCGGGCATGAAGGTATGGTGTAGCCCTTGGTGCTTAGAGCCGAGGGTGGCGAGATATGCACCCCGCTCACTGTCCAGTCAGGTGCCCAAGACGGAAGTCCTGGCTGCTGGCTGTATCCTTCGCAGTAGCGGAGGATATCGAGCCGGTCGGTCGATGTCACGAGCAATCTAACAAGTTCCGAATACACGTAGGACGTTGGCTTACTGTAATCCGGAACAAGGAGCTTTTGGCCGGCTACTGTTTCATCAGATCGAAAGGCTAGTCCAAGCAGGGCATAGATCTGATCTCGATCGTCCGTAGCCTGGCAGTATCGGAACTGACCCAAGAGCTGCATCAAGTATCTTGCTGATGCCTCAGTAGTCTCAGAAGTATCCGCCTCAGAGTTAGATGCCTCATCCCATGCCTCTCTTGAGACGATCGACCGGAGGGATCCTCCTCTTGAAAACTTGGTATCATTGTACGGGCTTCTGACCGTAGCGTTCGCGACCCTGTGTTGGATCTCGTGGCAAGCATTAACTAGGGCCTGCCAGGACATGACGTGTGGCCCGCAGAATAGCATCACGTCCCGCGCCGCGGCAATCTCTTGCACTATCCATACGCGCTGGAACCAGCTTCTGTCAAAGAACTCTGTAAGCGACCGGACTAATGCATCACTCGGCTGTGCTTTTTGGTCACGCAATCTTGCAAAGGCATTTCTGAATGTCCAGAACAGCGTATAAGCAAAGTCCGTCACTGTGTACCAGCTGAAAAGCCTGAGCAGCTTCCGCAAAAGCCAAAAGGGCATCGCGGGCAGCCACCCTAGCATGAACAGCGTTGACCATAGTGACACATAAGGTCTATTCCGCAGCGTGCCGAGAAGCGAGGCTCCGAATGCGATGAATATCAGCACTATAGCAACCAAGAACCGAGTAATCTTTCTGGACCAGGACTTGGCATTGGCAAAGTTCCACTCCCGGTCGAGCTGTCGAAAGTGGTCCATTGCCAAGCCACTATTGTAGCTCTGGTCGCCGAGCCATACGACTACTTGCTCCGCTCGCTGGTAGATCAGGAGCATGCGCAGGACCTCGCGACTCCGCTCGGCGATGTCGTTTTGGTTGATGCAGATTGCATCGACCCAAAGGTAGCGGTCGTGCTCCTGGTATCGCAGCCTGAGGAGAGCTGCCATCAGATTGCTCGTAACGGGAAATGGGCGACCATCCAGGGTGATTGCGTGCGTCTTGTGGCCACTGCCCCACGTGTACGAAAGTGCCTCGTAGCTGACATCGCCTGCTTCGAGCAGTACGTGCTCAAGTCTGCAATCGACAGGTGAGCTTGGGTCTATTGACGGTAGGATGCGGAGGAGCCGAATCAGGCGTTGTTCAGAGTCGAGCGGCGCATACGGGAATGTCGATGTTTCCATAGCCATTGTGCGCGAATCCGTTTATTGCTCGCCGCAGCGATTTGAACACTCCGGGTTGCGAGGGCCTCAATGGATGATCGTAATGGACTGCGACTCTGTATCGAATTAGAACATGAGGAGTTGAGATTGAGACTGTTACGGGATGACGAGCCAGGAGTAGAATATTCAAGTCTGCCTAACGGATTCAGCTCAGGCTGTAGCGCGAATATACACACGCTGAGAGGAAAACGGCTATGCTGCAAGTAAAATAAATGTTGATCACTATGTTCGGATTAATCAAGAATTTACCAGCTTTTTTGGATATTATTGACTATAATTTACACCATGCCCCATGACATGTAGTCTCAGGAAACGCAGGGCAGACTACTTGAACAAGACAATCTGGAGAGGGACGATTTACCCATTTCTCTTCTTGTGTGATGCGGAGTGGCCTACTGGTTCCCCACATGGCCTCTTCGGCACTAGCCAATCTGCTCTGCCCCAAACAGGGGAGGTAGTCTAGATGTGCAATCATTGACAAGCTTGACAGCACGCAACTTTTACCCTCCAGCTTTAAGAAGACCTGAGTTGTTTGCTTGGAGTTCAGAATCTTCCTGAGCTACTCTAAGCTTTTCGCGTACTAGTCAGACCAGATTGCGTCTCACGAGTGCGACGGAAGATGTGCTGTGAGGTCGTCTCCTCCACGTGTTAGTCGTAAGCAGCTATGTCCATGATCTTCTGATGCGCTCCAAGAGCTTTGAATCATAAGGGTTACACTTCTGCCAGCATTTCTCATCATGTATGATAGCCATATTTTTGCCAGTCGATAAAATAAAACTGGACAGCGTCCAAATGTCCGTTGCATCTGACTAGGGCACGGCGTTGTCTACGCTCCTATGCTTACCTGTTCGAAAGCAAAGCAGCTCCAACCTCGTATCCATGCCGAAACTGAATGCCTAACTGGGGTGATGAGGTAAAACCTCTTTGCTGCGAATGGTGAGTTCGTAAAGAACAGGAAGAGGCTCGTCGGCTCTCGCAGATCTGCGGGGAACCTTGTCCGTAGGAATAACCTCGCTGCACTATTCTCGTCTAACAATATACCGAGCTTCCATGACGAAGCTACACATTCCTGCCGGATAAAATCAATACAAAAAGAACGCCTGGCAGAATCTCCTCAACCATGTAGTTGCAACCGCATTTGTATTCCCCGGGTAGCAACATCTACGCTTCATGCAAAATGCGGGCTAAGCTGCTTGCCACTACTTGGCTTGCTGGGCTGGTTTCGGCCCAGCTCGCGCCTCAAAATATGACCTGGTACAATCCCATCTTACCAGGTTTCCATCCCGACCCGAGCTGCATCACAGTCAACGAGGGCGAATTTAAAGACACATTTTTTTGTGTCACTTCCACCTTTTTGGCTTTCCCGGCCATTCCTGTGGCTGCCTCCAAAGATCTACGGAACTGGAAACACGCATCTAATGTGTTCAACCGGCCGGCTCAGTTCCCACCCTTCGGAGATTTGCGGATAAGCCAGCGCGAGGGTGTTTGGGCTCCAACACTTCGCTATCACGAGGGTGTGTTCTACGTGACTGTTTCTATTGTCTTCTACACCACCCCGCGTGTGGCGCGAGCAGTTGTATTCAGAACAGAGAACCCATACGACGACACAGCATGGAGTGAAGCCGTTGAGATCGACTTGCACGGAAAGCACCTGATTGACCCAGATCTGTTCTGGGACGACGACGGCACAGTGTACTTCGCAACCGCTGGCATCAACATGCAAACGGTCGACCTTGAAACGGGAGTGTCAAGTGAGCCCGTCGTTGTCTGGCCAGGAGTCGGCGAGCCATCTCCTGAAGGGCCTCATCTCTATCGCAAAGATGGGTGGTACTACTTGATGATCGCTTCGGGCGGAACTGGAGAGGGACACAGCATTGTCATCTCAAGGTCCAAGAACCCATTCGGGCCTTACGAAGCTTACAGTGGGAACCCGATCCTCACAAACCGGGAGACGAACAGGTGGTTCCAGTGGACAGGTCATGGAGATTTGTTCCAGGACAAGAATGGCAATTGGTGGACAGCGGCATTGGCCAGGCGAGGAGAGCCTGGCTACCCGCACTTTCCAATGATTCGTGAGACCGTTCTGATACCTGCATCTTGGGAGACTGATGAGTGGCCGAGGATGGACTTCGTCAACGGAACGCAGACAGGATGGTACTTACCTTCGGATCTTGACGTTCCTGGCGAGGGCCCATTCCTGCTGCATCCGGATGAGTACGATTTTCCTGTCGGGTCATCTATTCCTAGAAACCTCCTGTTCTGGCGTTTCCCAAAGGAAGAGCTCTTCCAGATTTCACCACCAGGGCACGAAAACACTCTTGAGATTACTGGCTCATCAGCCAATCTCACGGGTCCGATAGGATTCAATCCTGTTGATGGACTGGGATTCATCGCCCGTCGCCAGACCGCTACGGTTTTCAAATACACCGTCGATGTCGATTTCAAGCCGAGGGCTGTCGGAGACGAGGCTGGTATCACCGTGTTCCTCGTCCAATCCATGCACATTGATCTCAGCATTGTGGCGCTTAACGGCACGAAGTGTGCGACGCGCAATTACCTCCGGCTCCAAGCCATAGGGCATGGTAAAAAGACGCAAAAAGTCCCTGAACCCGTACTTGTGCCACTTCCCCGCTTGGAAGAGAATCCCAAGTTCCGACTACAAATCGAGGCCAAGAACTCGGTCAACTATACCTTTACTGCCGAATTGCTCTCTGAACCGAAGCAAGCATGGGCCCTCGGTGATGTTAGTTCTGCGGTCGTTTCTGGTGGCAGCACTTCTGATGGTGACTTTGTGGGTAAGTTGTCGGGTGATTTGTGCTATAACCCCATCCAAAAGCTAACAAGAGGCGTTCTCCAGGTTCCTTGGTCGGAGCCTTCGCTTCAACAAATGGCGGCAACAGGACAACCAAGGCATACTTTAGCAAATGGAGGTATACCGATATCGCGCAAGAGATTGCAAAGGGTGAATACGTACCTGCAAAGACACATTACGAGTAGAGAAGGATGGTGGGCAGTCGGTTTAGACACGTATAATCTTATAGGTATTAAAGTGTCATCACTAAATATGAGAATTGATAGGAAAACTTCGAAACTAGGTGGCGTGATAATGGCCCGCACAAGGTTCCTTTCAAGACTAACGCAAACGAATCGCTTGTAGTCTTACGTAGAGTATAGGTTATACATGTTCAAACCGCATCTAAGCGCTTATAGCTTGTTCTTGGCCATGATGACAGATGCTCTTCGTCGCGCAGCTGTCGGCAAACCATGGCTAGATCTTGCAAGTGCAAATCACAGCTGTTGCTGAATTGTGAATGATCCGAAAACAGCTTCACCTCCTGAGCCAAATGCGTAAATGCCGTAGATAGTACCTTAAATCTGTGTTAGTTCATTCCGCCAAGTCCAACGGGATTGTTCTTGACATACCTGTAAAATCATCACCACTCATGTCCGCGCATGAGACCTCACCTAGGTCGATATCGGTAGACCAACCAGACTCACTAAGCTGACTGTACGTGAATTGGTAAGATTCGACAGTCGACTTGATCCTGAGCTTGACAGCGCTTGAGCTCCGAGTCGATTGAGTATTTACATAGTCAAGGTCCTTCTCTATGTGACGGACGGCAAGCGCGATTTCTCCTCTTCCCAAGTCTATATCCAGCGATGCATACCTGAATGGGTCTTTGTATACCGATAGGCCAACGTGACCACTCGTAGGGCAAGCGGTGAGGTTAACTTCTGCTTGTGCATCCGATTCGAGGCTGGTCTGGCGCTGGCCAACGAAAGTTGGGCTTCCGGAGAGATCATCCGATCCTAGCTGTAAGATTATAGACTTTTCATCGTCTCCTTGCTTGTAATCACCGGGGACTGGATCTCGAATGTAAATAGTATGGAGTGATGACAGCAATACTTCAAGGAGTGCCACTTTGCCGCTCTTCGAGGCCACTTGACGATCCAAAGACGATACGTTTTGACTGAGCTCGACAGAGTCAAACCGTGGGAATTGGTTTGGCGCCCATTCGACCGGGGTCATGAACGTCTCACGACCCAAAGGATATGAGGCTCCCAGTTCACGGCGGGCTAGCATAAATGCCCACCACTGGCCCTTGGTGTCTTCCACCAATTCTGCATGTCCAACGCATGTTACAGGACTCCCTTGGCGTGCAGTAAGCACTGGGTTGTTTTCGTAGGAAGTATAAGGGCCCCAAACATTGGTCGCTTTTGCCATTGTGACCTTGTGGCGGCGGTGTGTTCCGCCTTCAGCTATCAAAAGCCAGTAAACTCCATTTCGTTTGTAGATATCTGTCATCCAAGAGAATTAGAGATAGTTCAAAAACAGGCGGTATGTATTATCACCCCCAGTCGTTTAAGATATCTGGGCACAGATTGTCTCCAGCAGAAACAGGTGAGATAGGCACTCACGAGGACCCTCGGGGACATGGTGCCCAGAACCTTGCCAAATATCACGGGCTTCGGAAAGGAGTTGACCAGTTTGAAGGTCAATCTCAGCTTGTCGAATGACTGTGGCTGGCTTCTTCGAGTAGCCATGGATGAAGCTACCTTGCATGTATACCTTGCCGTCGTCATCAAACAGGAGACTAGGGTCGATACCATAGAAATCAAAGTTTATGGGATCGCTGTATGAGTTTGGATCTCTCAGATCCTTGCAAGCGATGAGGAAGTTATGTGGTTGAAAGTCTTCATTGGGGCGCATCGTGTTGCTGCCCGTGAGGTTTGTACACACAATGTAAAATGTGTCATTGTAGAAGCGTATGGTTGGCGCGTACAGTCCGCCAGTGAATACTTCCTTGCGCTCAATGCTGTTGATCTTGGTAGTTGCATCTCGCAAGCTTATTTTACCGGGACGATTGATTGCGTGGCCTGGAAGCCACATGTCAGTTTAGAAACCGTGCCAGAGTCTACCAGGAAATCCCATGCTTGTTATCACTACTGACCGATGAGGGTCCAATTGATCAAATCTCTCGATGTATGAATTGGCAGGCCTGGAAAGAATTGGAATGAGGAATTGATCATATAGTATGTATCATCGATGCGGATGACTGATGGATCGGGATAGAAGCCTGGAAGCACTGGATTCTGTATAATAGACATTTTTTTTGGTGTCAAGTATCGGTGGATGAGCGTTGCAGCACAGTAGTTTTGACAGTAGTTCTGACAGTAGGATGGGTTGCAGAAATGTTAACTCTAGCCTCGTATCTTACGTTTTGGCGTCACTGGCTAGTGATAGTCTCGAGGCTGCACAACAGTTGACCCGAAGCTGATTTGAGAGTGGTGACGCCCGTAAGGTGACCAATGGGACCAATCAGTGTTGCATGGGTCCACCCAGTCTATTTAGGCTAAAATTGGCCATGAGCGGATCTGCGCTGCTAATTGCTTCACAAGATATTTTTCCGTGATGTGTGCCAAGCAAGCTCGAAATCACTTGGCGGAAGCGATGCGCACCTCGGTGGTTGGTGTGACGATTCTCCAACTTTGAGCCCCCATCGATTAGTCTCCCGAGGTCAGCAGCTTGCAGAACTTGTTGCCGGCTAATTGTCAACCTGGCTTTGGAGAATTGGGGTTATCTCGCCCTCTCACGAAATGATTCTCGGAGCAAGATGCTCGGCCCAAGCTTTGTATCACCCCAAATTCTCCAATTCTCATCCATAGTTTATGGGGTTCCCGTGTCACAATACTCCAATCTGGTGCGGAGTAGGGAGCACGGTCACGAATCTCGCTTCTCTCTTCCGTTTGAGCAACATGTGGAGCAGACATACCCTAGGCCTGTCAACGCCATCATGGCTTGACATCCCTACCGCCACATCTAGCACCCGAAGGCCAACAGTGGTCCCTACGCCGGCAGTGTTGCTTTGGTGGCTTTTGCCTTATTCAAGCTTTATAAACGTCTGGGCATGGTTTCAAATCATTCATGGCGGTACGCTAGCAATAGTTGAGTGAAAATGGTAAGCATCACAAGAAATCAGCGACGTGGGGAAAACTACAACCGGGGCAGCTTGAGTTTTAGAACTTTTTTTTTTCTTTCCATTATTCTGCTATTCTAAAGGTTGATTGCAACACCAACTGCTATTGTACCAAATGACATAGTGACTGGGCAAACCGCATTGGTCACCCAACCACAGCTCAAAGCTCCTTGCGTTGGGCACATAGGCCCTCATGGTTGTGAGATATTGATACAAGAACAAACTAGGCATCGTCCTTAAGGACAGCCTCGACGAGTCCCTCAACCTCGGGTGCAACAGTCCAGAATTTCACAACCTTGAGGCCGGCAGCGTCGAGAAGCTTCTCAAACTGAGCCTCCGTTCGCTCCATTCCGTTGAGCAGTGCTGGGTGCAGGTTAGCTAGAGAACTTGTGATGCAAACGCTCTCAAAGTGAGCTCTCATTTACTAGGGGCACTTACTCAACATGTTGATGTCCAATAGGGAGGGGTAAAGTGGCGCATCGGTGGCGGGGAGGATGAACTCAGACAGAAGCAGTTTCGAGTAGCCGGGGGTCATGGCTGCGGCAATCTGCTTGAGGATGTTAATGCAGTCGGCATCGGGCCAGTCGTGGAAGATGGAGCGGAAGTAGTAGCATCGAGCGCCTGCGATTGATTAGAACTGGTCCTCGAACCGAACGGGCAATGTGAAGTGGTTATGCATACCCTTGACAGGCTGTTCCGTGAAGAAATCATGCTTCTGGCGGTCAACAGCTGGGACAAGCTCCTGGATGCTGTCAATGACAGGGGGCAAGTCCTGGAGAACAAGCTTGCCCTTAGCATCGGGGTAGCGCTTGTGGAACTCAGCAATGTCGTGGCCCTCACCACCACCGATGTCGATCAACAAAGTGGCATCGCTGTCGTCCTTGGCATCCTTGAGCAGGATGTTGTCGATGTCAAAGAAATCGAACCACTGCTTACGGTCCATTCGCTGGCCCGTCATGAAGGCGTTGAAGTTGCCCATCATGGGAGGGTCCTTGATCAGCCAGGGGAACATGTTGTCCTCTGTCTTGTGGGCATCCTGGAATGGGCCAGGGGGGCCATCCACATGCTTGTAACCAGTCTTCTCAAGATAGAAGGGGAGGTTGGCCAAAGACCGCGTTGCGGCAGAGAACCTGAGCGGGTTGCGATTAGCACCCAGTGTTCTGCCCCTGACACAAGGGACTTTCTTACATGAATTGGTATCCTCCCAACAAAGCACGGTCGGTAAGTGCCTTGGTGATGGGGGTGGGAGAGTAGACCTCCTGGCTGGACTCCTTGACAATGCCCAAGGCATTGAGAGGTCGCAGAAGACGCACTGAGATTCGGTTAGTAGTGCGTTATGTGAATCAAGGCGCGTTAGTTGATACTTACCAATCAAGAGGCGATCAGCGCCAGTGGCCTTGGCCAGGTCATCGGCTGACACAGACTCTGATTTGGCAATCTCCTGGATGACACCGGCCTTGAGCAGTGTCATCAAGGCGGCGGGAGCATGGGGCTGAAGGCATCCAATCAGTGAGCTGTCAACGCAGTAAGCACAGGGGCCGGATTTACTTACAGACATGATCAAGCGCCAGACGGTCTCGACAGGAGACTCCAGCATAGCGAGCGCTTGGAAGGTGTTTCCAAGCAGCTGCTTGCGGGCGTTGTCGTCTCCAGACGCCAGGACATCCTGAACAGCCTTGATGTAGTCGGCTCCGGACTTTGAAGCGTCGGCCATGTTGGAAAGATTGTCTTGGTTTGAATTATGTGAAGGGGAAGTGGTTTACGGAGGAGGTGCCGATGAAGACCAAGCCGCAGCCTGTTCGCGGTGGCCTGGGCCCCGGGGTAGTTCATATAATAGCTCACTACCAACTAGGTCCGCCTAGCCTCGTCCCCAAAGTCTCTGAATTCGAGCAACAAAGAACCAACATCACGGCGCGATGTGGGCAAAGGTGGAGATAACGCGACGTGCGCAGCTTCCGTGATAGGCTCTCGTATGCCGTATCATCTCAAACGTTGCTCGGCACCGACGAGACATTGATCCTCCCACCATTCCTCCTGCACAAAAGGGTTACAGTGGCCACACTTGAGTGATGGTTTGGCCCTCAGCGTCGCATTATTGGACGGCGCAGCCCCCACACTCTCACTGGTTGGGTGCAAGGGTTATTCCTCTCTCGATCCGCGTTGCAACCAACCCGGTCGCGGCATCAGGCTCAGGTTCCTACTGCTACCCACTCGGCTGCACAGGACAAAATGTGTCCAGAATAGCCGTCTTAGAAGAGTGTGAGAGTGACGAGAGGTGATTGGAGGAGGAATGAGGGGGCAGTGCATGTGTGTGTTGCCAACCTTGGCGGGCCACCAGCCGGGCGCCTTCGTCCCGCCGCGAAGCGCTTACCGCAGCGCACACCACGACGTTATTTTTAGCGCGAAACGTGCCCATAGACCATCGCAGTGTCTCATCGGGAGTGGAAATGGAGTGGAAACCAGAGGGGAGGAAGGGGAGGAAAGGGGGCCGGTGGAGAGCAGGTGCCGTAGCGCCAACTAAAGTACTAATTGATCAATCGACTTAACGGGAGGGGAGGATCAGGATTCAGGTCGTCCGTCCAGACTCGGCAGCTGCTGTGTTCAGAGATGGTGCCAAGAGGGTCAGCATGCCCGGGGGCTGAAAACGTCGCCGACATAGTCCCCGCAGTGCCCCAATCAGACCCCCTGTCGCTGTCATGCATGAGAATGACGTTCCTTGAACTGAAGTCCCAATGGCCGTTGCCCACGCAGCCTTGTGAGTCTGACCTTGGCCGTGATGGTGTGGATGCCGGTTTCGTGGTGGGTGTGACAGGCCGAAAGAGAGACTCGGAGGAATATTCCATGATTCCAAAATCAAATATGATGGCCCGACGTCCTGCTCATGCATATGTTGGTCCTTCGATCTGCTTTCAACTCTTGAGTTGCTTTTTGCCAAGGGGAATCGTGTACTACATCGTCTATCTTCGTGGAACCAACATGGACTCGCTAATCTTCGCCCGCCAAATGGACCCCAATGCGCCACCCCCATTCCCAGATGTCAACCGCGGAGCCGGCCTCGTGGTAGCAGCCTGGCTCATGGGCGTCGCTGGCTGCACGCTTCTTGCGATGCGAATGTACGTCCGAAGCGTCATCATCAAGACTATCGGATGGGATGACTGGACCATGGTCATCGCGACAGTAAGTCGTCCACATCCATCATTCTTCATGCCTCTGGCACATTGATGCTGACGACGACTCAAAGATCCTGGCCATTGTCACCAACATCACGGTGACACTTCAGGTGCACTACGGAGTCGGCAGGCACGCAATGTATCTCACCGAAGAAAACCGAGTTAATGCCGTGTACATGATCTGGCTCGCGGTTCCCTTCTCTCCTGGAAGTGCGGCCTTTGGCAAGGTCTCGATCGCACTGCTCCTCATGCGCCTGATGAACCGCAACCGCTTTCGTGAAGCACTCCTCTGGGTCCTCATTTTCCTGCTCTTCGCCGTCAACTTGGTCCTGATTGTCATCACCTTTGCTCAATGCCAACCAGTCACCTTCCTTTGGGAGCGCGTGCGAGCTCAGCCACCACCGGGCGTGTGCTGGGAGCCCACCATTCAGCAGAACTATGGCTACTTCCAGGGTGCCTTCTCTGCATGGAGTGATGCCGTCCTCGCCCTCTTCCCGATCTTCATCATCTGGAACGTACAAGTCCCAATGAGGGTCAAGCTCGGTATTTGCTTCCTGATGTCCTTGGGTCTCGTGTAAGTTCCCACGCCGAATAGCCCCCTAGCAAATTGACTAACAGCCATCGTAGCGCCACGGTTGCCGCCGCCATAAAAACGGTAGAGCTCAAGAACCTGGCAACCCCGGACTTCACTTGGGACGCCGTTCCTCTCTGCTACTGGTTCCTGGCCGAGAACTGGATCATCATCATCTGCGCATGCGTACCGACTCTCAAGCCGCTCTTCGCCACCGACACCTGGTCGCGCCTCACCAACATCTTCTCCAGCTTGACCACTGGCAAGAGGTCGCAGTCTTCGTCGGCCTACGCTTCAAGTGGGAAAGACAAGGATTACGAATCGAAGACTACATTCGGCCTAAAGAGTCTGCAGCGACCAGTTTACGAAAGGATGGAAGCAGCTTCCGATCAGGACCCCGTGACGAGGCCTGAGAACATGAGCCGCATGGGCCGACACGAAAGCATGGACTCGTCCAACTACGACCACAACAGAAAAATAATCAAGACGACCGAGGTCTCTGTCGTCTAGCGCCTGACATGGCTCCGCACATATTTTCTAAATTGTCTTGGTAGCGGGTGAATGGCGTTGGACGGGTGGGGAGGTGGGGACTGGCTTGTCGAACGATACCTAAACATGAACACATCTATGTTGTACTATTAAGAATAGCTCGTTAATATCTAGTGAAGTTTATTTTCTCTATACAATTTCCGGAATGCCTCCAATGTACCTTGCAGGCCGTTCGCCGTAGACACCGATTCGTTGATATGGAGAGACCTTCCACGTTGTAGCAACTTTCTTTTTCCCCACAAGTTCAGAGCCCCGTTGTCCTGCTGCAGGGATCAATGGCCATGATACACATTTAGAGTCGCCTACAAGCAAGCCATTCTCGATCTCCTTTCCCCCTTTCCGGCGCCACCTGAGGCGGCCCTGGAAACCGAGGGTCTTCCGCACAGACGTTTGGACATTTGAAGCAACAGGAAGGTGGAAGCCGAATTGAGGGGGCCGGCAAGCCCGGTGGAAGAGGGAGGGGCGGAGAGGGACGAGGGGAAGGATTGCATTGGAGGATCGACGCTAGATGTTAGATGGTGGCAACCGGAGGTGAACCCTGTCAGCTCCGCCTGTAGCCCAAGACAAACCGCCCAAAGCCACCTACACATGGCCAAGGCATCCATCAATGTAGCCCGCTGCATGACGCACAGTCCAGCTGGATTGCCACGCTGCCAATACTGCAACGAGACCCGCGATAAGTTTCCGACGAAAGGCGGAGCACTCGTGGCATGTCTCAGGTCCATTTAGGCAGGAGCACGACACATTGGGTGCCAGAATGTAACGCAATTTATATTGTACATTTAGGCGAGGCTTCCAATCAATGAAACCTTTGTGGCCCTCGGTCGAGACCTGAGGCTGGTGGTGAGGGATTGCACATGGCAATGCGACACAAGACCAGGGGGGCCACGGCCGGCTTTTGGGACAAAAACCACCGACCACACGGGCCCAGGGGCGTCTACGGGAGCAGGCACGTTGCATTTGCAGCGCGGCTGACTCCTTCACGGTACAGTGCGTTGCATCGGTAAGTCTTACTATCCGAGAGCTGTAAAATGAACCTGTTCGATCGGCGCAACCGGCTCGACGTCCCTCATTGCTTCAGGACATTCTCACGCAGGGTCGTGGCCTGAGCTTTTTCAGCAGCAAAGGGACATTCACCATCGGAAATTTACTCTGACAGTGGTAATGAGTTTACGCCAATGCCGATCTTCAACTGTCAGATTCCGATTACCAAATTGTCGTCTATATATAGTGATTGGCGTAAATTAGCGATGAACCCACGAGGTTGTCGAACCCTAGACCGATCGAGATTGAATCAGATCCTTCCTCTCATGTCTCCCGTGACTCGGCATTTTCGTTTTAGCCCCCCAGTGAGCGAGGCTGAACCGCCCAGGTAGCATTCACCGCTGGTCAGTGCTTATGGGGTGGGTGGCCCCTAAGCGCGCAAACAGTACTATCTCGGCTCTAGCCACTCTGTCAGTGGTGGCCGACCTGCAGGCATCCCCTGGCGGACGGTGGAGACGGCCATGCAACCACGTCTGACTGTGTCTGGAAGTAGAACAGTGCACAGGTGAGTAGGATCTGGAAGCTTGCCCGTAGCTGCAAGTCCTAAGGTGCACTGAAGCGGCACATGCGAGAACTCTTGACCGGGGTGAACCGTTAGCATCCTTGCTAAGTTGCGAGAATCGAGCGGAACGTTTGCTGTTGCTTGCAAAACATTGGCCACCATAGGACGGCCATGTGGTTTCGCCAAGGGGCAACCAATCCATCCAACCTCCTCCTTGAATCCGTTAAAACTCTGGTTTCCTAGACCCGCCCCTTATCTGTGCTTTGTCGCAGCTGGGTGCACTTCCTAGCTACGTCGCACTGAAGGAGCCTTCTCCCGCACCAAGGTCAATCATCCCCTCACCAAAATGCAGATCAGAAGTAGCGGCATCAGGCTCTTTGGAGCATGGCTGCTTGCCCTAGCTCTACCAGCCACTGCTTGTAAGTGCCGCTGTTCACTGAAACGCAAAGGAGCACTACTGACACAGAAGCAGCCGAGATTGAGTTCGACAATTTCAATCTGCCTAAGCATCTTGTAAGGATTTACTCTCACTATACCCGAAACTCTGAGGATGAGGTGCTAATTGCGGCGTAGTCAAATGATGATGAATTCAAGAGAGAACTGGAGAGCAAGCCTAACCCCCTTGGTCCACCTCCTGTGACCGGCAGGGTCAGGTCTTACAACTTCACGGTAACTCGCGAGTTGAGGGCTCCTGATGGCGTTGACAAGCAGATGCTGCTGGTTAACGGCCAGTTCCCTGGTCCGTTGATTGAAGCCAACTGGGGAGACATCATCGAGGTTCACGTGCACAATGCTCTCGACAACCCCAAAGTAGGAACTTCGTTCCATTGGCACGGTTTCCCCCAGACCCAGACCGGGTGGTTTGATGGTGTGCCAGGAATTCACCAATGCCCTATTGCTCCGGGCCAGTCCTTCACCTACCGTTTCCGCGCCGAGGTGTATGGCACTACTTGGTATCATGCGCATTACTCTGCTCAATATATGGACGGTCTTTACGGACCTATCGTCATCCATGGGTAAGTTTGGGGATTCTTATCGCAATTGAATGCAGGCTAACAGAGATCGGAATGAAGCCCCCAGTATGCGAAATATGATATTGACGTTGGTCCTATCTTGCTCGTAAGTCCTTCACACCACCATAACTATGGAGTTGTCACTATACCCAAGACAAGGTTGACTAACACAAGCAGGCTGACCACATTCATGTTGATTACCACAACTACATCATGCCTATTTACAACACCCCCATTCCCTTCTACCCACCTGTCAAGAACAACCTGATCAACGGCAAGAACCCCTACGACTGCGCTCTCCCACTCAACGGCAGTCAATGCACTAACCAAGGTCCCAAGAGGGCCAACTTCCGATTTGAGACGGGCAAGACTCACCTGCTGCGACTCATCAACGCCGGCGGCTCTGGTAATCAGAAGTTCTCGATTGACAACCACGAGCTCATCGTCATCAGCAATGATTTCACGCCCATCAAGCCCTACAAGACCAAGTTGGTCACTCTCGGTGCTGGTCAGCGAACAGATGTTCTCGTTGTTGCCAAGGGCAAGTCCACAGATGCTGTGTGGCTACGTGCTGAGCTTGATGTTCGCTGCCTCGACGTGCCAACCTTCCAGCCCAATGCCACTGCACCCATCTACTACAATAAAGCGGATAGCTCCCGTCTGCCCAAGACTAAGGGTTTCGCCTGGAAGTGGGACGGTTGTATCAACGTGAGTGCTCTATGCTCGAGCGAAACTGGTTAATTGAGTACTCACAACCTCTTTAGGAGCCCCTTTCCAAGACAGTGCCTCTGTATTCCAAGCGCCCTCCCAAGCCAGATATCACTCTGAATGCCGATATTACTTTGGGTGTCAACGGCACGGGCCACGTCATCTTCTTTGTCAACAACCAGACTCTCTACGCAAAATATGGGTACGTTACCAATTGTTGGTAGAAATAATGATGTTACAGAGACTGACAAACCGGGTTTAGCGAACCCATTCTGAGGGACGTCTACTACGGCAAGACAGACTTCTCCGATAAGCCGAACCTGAATGTTGTCAACACTGGCAAGGCCAAGAGTGTTCGTTTGGTCGTAACGACGAACTTCAGAATCCAGCACAGCATGCACCTTCACGGTGTGTCTGATTTCTGGGTTCTGGCTGAAGGAAATGGAAAATGGGACGGCCGCATCACCAACCCTAGCAATCCTATCCGACGAGATGTGCAGCAGATGCTTCTCGGAACTCCCGAGGAGCCAAGCTACATGGTTCTTCAGTGGGAGTCAACGAACCCTGGAGTATGGCCGTTCCACTGCCACCTGCTTCTTCACTCCAGTGCTGGCCTCATCATGAACTTCTTGGTAAGTGAAAACGTCCACTTTCGTGTGGAACAAAAAAGCTAATGCAGATCCATCTTTAGCAACAACCTGAGCGCATCAACAACCCTGCCATTCCCCAAATGATGGCAAAGACCTGCGATGCTTGGGATAAGTTCGCCGCTGAGAATCAGGTTGATCAACCTGACTCTGGTCTACGGATGATGGAGATGGAATAGATATGACTGGGCTCTCAATAATTGTCAGGCGCCCAAACGCCGCTGCCCATGGCTGTTTTGTATTGGGGCCATGAGGCAGCCTTTTGCCATAGCTCTGTATTCGCTTTCCCTGGGCCTGCTAGGCAGATCTATAAAAGCATAAGAGATAAAAGGGGTTAGTAACAAACCTATATATATATTCAATATTCATTCTCTCATCCCAGCGTTGGAAGCCTCATCGTCCTCGCGAGAAAACTGAATACGTTCGCGGTTAGCAAACGATTAGGTTATTCACGAGTTTGTTAAATAAGCTTATCCACATTTATACTTGACGCATGCTCATGCCTACTACACTATAACAATTAAATTTGGTTTTTATTTTATTTTAAAACCATCCCGTTTTCTACTGATATCAGTCTCTCAATATACAATCCAGAGTTTCTTGAACAAGAATATCTCAAGCTACATAACAGCTTTCGTGAAGCTGTCTGTGTCCTCCAGCTGTTTTTGCCGCTTCTGGAGTTGCTAGGAACATAAGGCATCACCCTAGCTACAATAGAAAGGACGCGAAATTTTATAATGCTCAGAACTCAACACTATTCTTGTTTAGGCTAACCTATCTCCACAGTGATTCATCTGAGAACTGTCTTCTTAGCACCTGAATACTGATTCACATGTGTTTGAACAAGAGACTGCAGTCGGACCGCCTTGCTGTGCAGGTAATATAAACGACTTTGAACGAAACACCAATGAGGCGTGACAAACAACTGTCCCGGTCCAATGGCCTGCACACGGTGACCTCAATCAAAAAGGTTGGCGGACATCTCACGATGCGATTGCTAAGCCTCAGCCACACTAGGCTGCCCGCCGTAGTGGCGAACTACTGGCAAGCTATTGGTGTCACCTGGAAGCTGAGACAAGGATCAATTCGGAACTACTCAGCCGCAGAGGAGATATTGCTCATCCCGAGTTTGCCGTTATAAGTATCGATCAACTCAAAATGTTCGATAGCAATTGAGACGACTTGACTATTTGTTTCCCATTGAAACTTCATAGAGTCAGCATCGTAACGGTGACTTCCATATAACCGACCAAGAACAACTTAGGACTGCAGCGCTTCAAATGTCATTCTTTCAGCGTAGGAGTACTTTCAAGTATAAGAAACTTCGATCAACAGGGGAAATACGTCTCTTGGTCATCGAGGCTGGCGCGGCGAATGACGAACTGAAATGTCGGACAGTGGATAATGTTCCCTTGGATCAAAACATCGCCTACGATGCACTCTCGTACAGATGGGGCGAAGAGTTCCCTCAGCTGTCAATCAAGGTCAATGGCTGCGCCGTTTCGGTACGACCAGCACTCCACGCGGCGCTGAAGGCTTTGAGAAATGCAGATGGCGGACGTACGGTGTGGATAGATGCTCTTTGCATCAATCAGAACGATACCAAGGAGAAGGAATGCCAAGTGAGCCTTATGCGGGAAATTTACCATAATGCTCAGCAGACGGTGGTATGGCTTGGCCCAGAAGCGGATGAAAGCAACTTGGCAATGGATTTCATCATCTACCAGGCGAGCCGCGAGCCGGCGCGCGCTCATCAGAAAATGGAGCACCGCTGGATCGGCTGGACGACACAAGACGACTATTTCTACATTGTCAGAGACCCGAAATTCACCCCTGTTTGGGATACCGTTTTCGCTCTTTGCGCTCGGGACTACTGGTCTCGCATGTGGATCATACAAGAATTGGTGCTATCAAAAGACCCAGTCATATGGTGTGGGAGTCGACGAGTCAAATGGGCCGATTTTGAGCTCGTTCTAGGTTCAATCTACGCTATGATCAACGACCGCGTGCCAGGAGCAACATACTTCTTACATCTTTTACCACTTCGTCAGGATAGCTTTCCTTTGATTCTCGATCAACAGAGAAGAGAGAGGCTAGGACAGTCGCCACCAAGAGATCAACGTTGGCTTGCTACCACCCTACAACGATACAGACGGTTTGAAGCTAGTGAGGAGCGAGACAAAATATACGCCCTGCTGGGCCTGGTGGACGATGACTATACGCGGAATGCGGTAAAGGTCGATTACAGCAGGTCCCTTCGAAAAGTCTACACCGACATACTCAAGTTCCTCGTCCCACGACGACGCCTAGCCGAACCTTTGAACCAAATTATTACTGGCCGCGCTCCAACGACAAGCGTTAGTATAGCTCTGGATGCGAATGGGAACGAGATCTCAGGAGCGGTTGCGGATAGTGGCTCTATGGGTTCTCGAGCACATGGCCCACTAAACATCCTGTGTTCCGCTGGGTACAGCTCGTCGAAACAGCACAACTTTCCATCATGGCTGCCAGATTGGAGTGATAACCAGCTCACCTCAACCATTGACGATACGACCCACAACAGGTTCACCGCTAGTGCGGATACAGAACCCATCTATTCTTTTCACCGTTTTGATACGGTTCTGGAAGTTCATGGTTATTGCTTGAGTATTTTACAATCAATTGGCGCTCCCACCTTGACAAATGAACTTATTCCCCTTATCGATGTAGTCGAAAGTTGGTTAGCCACCGCATTTAGTAACACGATCTTCAATTTTGCACAGCGACAAGGGGCGTTTTGGAAAACCCTTGTCCTTGATTCTTTCCCCACACATTTCTACTTCGAAGCACCAGATGAGTGGGAGCAAATCAGCATTTCGGCTCTTGAGGGCTTCTTCACAGGAAGGGAATTGTCTGGCCAGGAAGAGTCACTGCTACCATCAGAGTATCTACTTATGCTGGAGAAGGTGACTGCTACGGGTCGACGATTCAGCGTGGCGAAGAACGGGGCCTTTTTGATGGTTCCAGATGAAGCGAGGGTGGGTGACATGGTGTGCGTCCTTTGGGGTTGCGATATACCAGTCATTATTGGTACGAGGAATGGGCAGCACGTGTTGATTGGCGAATGCTACTGTGATTTGTTGATGGATGGTACCTGGACTGAGGCTCTCAAACAGACAGGGATCGACCCGAAAGATCTGACGACAATTTTTCATCTGAGATAATGTCGAGCTGCCGAACACTAACGTGGAATATGCAGTAGATGATCTAAGTTATACCGCAATAGAGAATACACTGAACATTCCTGAGCGAGTGCATTGAAGCCTTATCTTTCCCTGAGTATGACCTTCATCGCCAACTTGTTCACAAATGTATTGCTTTTCGTTCGGCGAATTCAAATTCACTGACAAATCAAATCCCTCAGGCGGCTAGCTGCAAGCAGATTGAATCATGTCGGGTGTTGGACGCATTTACACTACAGAAGTTCTCCTTAGCTTACTGCACACTGTCCTCTTTTGGGCCCTATGTTCAATACTTGGTGAACAGAGTGAGACCAGGGTGCCTGAGTGCCCTGTGCGGCATGCGGAGGGTAACAGAATCGTGTAGTGATTTCCCGCTGTCTAACTTGTTGAACATCGAGCCCGGAACGGTACTGCGAGCCATCTGTGGACCACCTCAGGCGCATATCTGTTCGGGCATCGAGCCAAACGGTTTCTGAATCACACACTTCGGACACAAATCCGTGCAGCCATGGTGTTTGCTGAATGCTTGAACCATGAAGCGTGGTGCGGCGCGACCAACAAGGCTGCAGGCCCACAGCTCCCTGCACTACTGGCATGTGTATGGCTATATTCCCAGGCATTCGCATCCAACCACATTACAGCTCATTCCCCTACCTCAAAAACATTCGCTTCTACCGTTCCCTGGTGGTTTGGAAGCACCCAGTACAGTCTTGTGCCGCAAAAGCCGCCATTTTACTGAGTTTTAACCCCATATCTGCGATAGGGCACCTGGTCTACTCTGGTAGTTGTCCAAGATGGGTTCCGAAATGGGCGTCGTCGACATTGGCATCATTGGCGGGAGTCACTCTGGCCTCTCCGCTGCTCTAACCCTGTACCGCGATACGCACACATGCTTCATCTTGGACGCTGGCACACCTTGTCACAGCATCACGGACCCAGGCACCTTGCCGACGCGAGAGTCGGCGTAGATGCAAGGCACGCGTGTGGTTGCACAACGCTGACAGCCAGACTTTTCCCCAGAGCATTTGAGCTTTGTGCCGGAGAGCCGATTCATGAGCTCACCATCGTCCGTTGCTGGGGTCTTGACTCACCTTGGCCGCGCAGCATCTGTCGCAGGCGCTTCGGAGTCTCGCTTCGCTCGAGGCGGGCGCAGAGCCGACTGTCGTCTCAGGCGTGCGCTGCATTTTGGATCTTAGGCGGCTTGCCTGGTTTTGTTCTGCAAAACGCGAAAGTGGAGGTTCACGCAGTTTGGGTTCGGAAAGGAGAACAGCTTCAGTCGTATCGCTTCTGAAATTCAAATGTCAGTTTTTTCCAGGCTGGTGCGGCACCAGGTTGGATTGGGGGTTATTCATCCTTTCTACAGCGTAGTTAGCCCCATGTTACATCACAGAAGCCGCTCCCACAGACCAGGTTGTTGGCTCTTAAAAGTGCTTTTTCCGCTATCAGAAGGCAAGGCATTCGTGTGATAAGGCGCAATTAGCCGATAGGGAAAGGGTCAAGGGTCGCCTCGACAACGTCAAATAGCACACTGAGAATGGGAGTAGCCGTAACTTTCACCAAGCCATCCTGGAAAGTGTGTCTTAATGTGATATTAGGCGACAGTGGACAAACAAGGCGAAAGTTTTAGCTACGGTTAGCTAATTACTCACCGCGTGAAACTCCTCACGATGCATGCTGCAGATGCCATAAGGGCCGCAATCCCGTTCCAAATCTCACAGGCTCTTGACGTGCCGCTATCTGAGCTGAAACTTATATAAATCCTATAGATTTTCGTTAAAGTTAATAATCCTAGGCAAGGCAGTTAGAGAGGTCGCCAACTATTTGTCGTACTGTTTCGTGGGAAGTCTGGTATTTTTGCACCGAACTTTTACTGGTTGCTTGACGGGGCAACCCGCCATTCTCCCATTGTCCCTAATCAAAGTCGAGTTGCTAGAGCGTCTTGGCAATCACGAAAATAATCTCCTCCCAGGTCTTGACATCTCCACCACGGTAAATAACCGTCGCGATATTCGAAGGATTTCGCCTGAGATTTATTCGCGGGTTTTTGCATTACCCTTGAGTCGAAAGTAGTAAAGTGCGTGTCAATCAACAAGGTCATTTACCCTTGTTTCTCGGCGTTATTTTTGTGACCCTCTCTGCAAGACTTGGCAGTCCTTTCAGCACAGTGTCCGGCAGCGGTGGATTTACGGGGAATTTCGTCAAATCTGAGTAAGATAGGTAGGATATCCAGCAGATTGAGTTACTAGAACAAAAGTCTCAGTTGAAAGAGCCAAATTTCTTGGTGGTGATTTAATGACGAAGACGATGCACCGGGTGGATGAAAGCACATCAGTCTTATCGTTGCCTGCTACTATCTTGACATCAGGTGTACGTACAACTACAGATTAGTTTGAGAATTTACCTAAGCGTCAATCTAGCCTTGGAACTATTTGGTTGAAGTTCGGCATATTTTGTGAACGCTATTGATATAGCTTACCGTACCCGTCGCCTTTCCCGGGTGATACGTCGACCTGAATCGTCTCCATGTTTAGAATGCCATCGGCGTAGAACTCCTGCCTCTCTGGATACGGTACTTACGCCATGTGTTTTGGGCCCGGTCTGCGGTCTTCAGAAACCTTTCCTTGACTGTTGGGTAGTCCGAAGCAACCAGCTTGAAGTTGCGCTTATTAACGAAGCCACCGTCGACAAGTACTTGCTCCACATCCCCAATATTAGGGTGAAGGGTTATGGCCGCAACTGGGTCTCGCCGACCGAGCATGCCAGGAGTCGTCCCATCGGAGACAACAAGGTCTGCTTTAGCCTCAGTGCGGATGACTCCAATATCGGGCCGGCGTAACGCCAGACCTCCTTTCGCGTGATCAAGAGGAAGGCCTGAACGACGCTCATTGGATTCGTCGAAGGGATACGCCATGTTTCAAGCACGTAATTGAGAAGGGCAAGGCGGCCTGTCTGGAGCCACATTCGTGCTTGAGTCACCATGTCGGTGGAAAAGAAAAAGTGACTGTCCATGCCGAGTGACATTTGGTCCATACCATACGCAAGTTGCGAGTGGCCCACGCCTACGTGCATTTCCGATTCGGGCGTGATCGAGATGAACTTATTTGTGCTACTCAGCAAGAGGGAATTTTCATACGAGATGTGGGTGGCGTGCGAAAAGAACAATGGGGATGCTCGTGTTGAGCATTCCTATATTGTGGAGAGTTACTGGGGTGTTATAGTCTTGAGGTCCGTTAATGAAATGGCCCCCGCAGTGTTTGTTTCGAACCTACAGCCGTATGCCCCTCCGACCGTATGACTCGTGATGACAGAAACATTCAATTCTCTGTCACGGTTAGTTTTATGCAAGGCTGCAACGTCTGCGTGGGCAGTTACCTGACCAGGTCGAAAATAGCACGAATGTCATCCTACGTAGCGTTTGCCCCACCGAATAGGTCACAAGCAATGCCGAGCGAGACAGGCGTGTTGCGGTACGGCGCTTCCTCTGCTATCTCACGCAAGTTGACCAGTTGCTCCGAGATGGTGTAGTTGGTAACGTTATGGAATACATAGGACCAGAATACGCGCACACCGCTGTCGATGCTTGCATTCAGGCCAGCGTACGACGTCTCGTCTGACCAAGCGTGGTGCGCGTGGTCAAGCAGAGCTTGTCACGCCGGCATTGAGCGCTTCGTACAATCCAGCGAGTTGGCTGATGTACACCTGCTCGGCGGAGAGCCGCCCGGCGACTGAGTATTCGTTGAACCGACTAAAGTACTCGGACATCGTGCCATTTGAAAGAAGTGTTTTGAAGAGTGTTTGCCATCCATGGCGATGCGTGTCGATGAACCCTAGCGTTATGATCTTGCCCGCGGCGTTCACCACCTCGGTATCATTCGAGACAGCAAGAGTTTCCCCAGCACGCCATATGCCGGTAATGCGGTCATCCGTGATCATTAGTGAGCCGTCCCGAATGACGGTAAAACAATAATGGCCGGTATACCCAGTCTAAGAGGCGAGTGGGGGAACACCACGATCTAAATGCACGATTAAAGGATTTTGAGACGATCAATCAGAGGATGCTTACGCCTTCGTCACTGCTACAGCAAGAAGAGCAGCGAGTTGACTCTCTCTCTGGCGTATCCTCTCAATCAGACTCAATATGGCTGGAATGTTTATCAGAACGTATCAGTACAGCCGTTTTTGGGCTAGGGACAGCCAAACAGACTATGAGAACACAAACGTGCCTGTCGAGCCAGGGCAATGCCTCAAGGTTCTAGGAGCCTCGACTCAACACGGCCCGGCTTTGTGCTATACACTGGTCCAGTTGAAGTTGCAGTGCGCACCTGAATGAATGGTTTCGTGCGGAGGTAGACCCGCAATGTGTCCGCCATGCATTCACCTCCACATTTCGAACATCAATGATCTTAGTCATACTTCTTGGAAAAGACGAAATGAGTTCCAGTTTTGCTGTTGATCCGAATGGGTCTACGATGTTTCTAGGCGCCACTGGCAGTGCTTGCCTGAATGAGATGACTGGTCAGCTTTCGATTCTCGTCTTCTCTATAATCATTGGCTTACAAGATTTTACTTGCCGGCTATTTAATCAATTCATACTCTCTTCTCTTCTCACGATATTAAAATGTATATATTCATATTAAAGATTATTTCCTACCGTCATATATGAGGGTATCCGATTCGGCATCACTAATAGAGCAAGGGTCATATCGAGTCGAGAATCTAGGGTTGCATCATAAAAAGAAGTCATGAAGTTCGGCTGTATCTTCTTGCTTGCTAGACATTCACAAATCGACGAAAAGATTTGCCATTGTCGATTCATGCGCCCGTCGCCTCAACTACCCCCTGGGGTTTATGACTCGAACTAGATCGGTAAAGTATGGTTTAAATTTACGGTTACTGTGCAAAGCTCCACCTCCTCGGAACCGTCAAATCTCGATCACCGGATAACGTTGTCGCGATTTGGAATGGGCCGCTGAGACCCAGGTTCTGGTCTTATTGCCTTACCTCGTACGAAATAAAAAATGCGTGCTTCCCTATGAATCTTAGTTCTAACGTTTTATCAATGATGGTAATGAACAATTCACGAGTGACCACAGGCATAAGCTTAAAAATAAGTGTTTTCTGTCAGATACACGGTGACGCCAATGACGAGCGACACCAGAATTCCCGCTACGGGCCTAGGGTTGCGTCGGAGGGTCCTCGAGATCCACGTGCCAAGCCAAGGCGGCGCGAGGCTAGGGGGACCAACCGGCCGAAATCTCTCACCTTACCCATTCATTCCCTTACATGGCGTTTCATCGCGCGACGCAGACGACCCAGTGCGTGGATACGGCCAGTATTGGCACACGTCACACGTCACCATGGGCCAAGGTCGGTCAGCACCTTTCCAAGGCGTCGTGGAGCCAGGTGTGGGCATCGGAGAGAGAAGGGACACTTGCTCGAGGTTGATACGGGTGAAAGGAAAATTTCTCGGGTCATTGTCGTGGGGTATATAAACGCGCGGTGAACTCCAGATCCTGCAGCTCGCTTTATTCGATCCACACAGCTTGTCGAATGTTTTCTCCAAAGTCGGGGTGATCTACGTCTTTTAAGGGTCCGATTACGTTTTGTATGACCTTTTCCCAAACAACTCGACATCTGGATCGTCAATATGTCTGAAAAGGTTGATTTCGCGCCGAATCAGCCTCTTGCAGGCCCTACGGTTTCTGGAGACAGAAGCTCGTCGTCTGGGCGCGAGGACAACGCTACTGCTACCCTCACCAACAATTCTGACAGAGCCTCCTATGCGCATGAAAAGGGACACCCTAATAATGGCTCTTCGAACATTCTTGTCCGCTTCTTCCACAAGATGGGTGATCTTCCCGAATGGAAGGTTGGAGGCTCACTGCTTCGCGGTGCTGCTCTGAACTGGGGAATCGGTTTCATCGCCTCATGCGGTTTCCTCATGTTTGGCTATGACCAAGGTGTCCTAAGTGGTCTCCTCACACTCGATTCTTTCCAGAGAAACCAAGCATTGATGACTCCCCTTGATCGGTCCAACCCCCTTTGCTGGAACGAGGATGGAACTCGCGACGACCGCTATTGTCATGGCGATGCTAACACACAAGCTGCTGGTGTTGCTTTGTATCAAATCGGCTGCTTCCTTGGTGGTGTGGTCATTCTCTTCAAGGGAGAAGCTTGGGGACGTCGTTCCTCAACATTCTGGGGCTCGGCTATTATGATTCTCGGCACTATCATGCAAGCTGGCTCATTCGAGTATGGCCTCTTTATCAGCGGTCGCGTCGTCGGCGGCGTCGGTAACGGTATGGTCACTTCCACCATTCCTACCTGGCAGTCGGAGTGTGCTCGTCCCGAGCGTCGTGGCTTTCTCATCCTTCTCTCGGGCGCTCTTATCTCTGGTGGCATTATGATTTCTTACTGGGTCGTTTACGGCTTTTACTTCCTCGAGGGAGAGGTTCGCTGGCGCTTCCCCCTCGCATTTCAGAGCTTCTTCACCATCTTAGTCATGATCGGTCTGCTGTATCTTCCCGACTCTCCACGTTGGCTTGTCATCAAGGGTCGCCATGCAGAGGCTCGTGAAGTTATTGGCAGGCTCCTTGACAAGGACGAACATTCGGCCGAGGTAGAGGAGGAAATGTCGCAAATCACCACTGCGCTTAGCGTCCAACAGGGTGGTGGCTTCTTCTCTCGCCTTGTTACCCGCGGGCCATCCCAGAACCTCCGTCGAACCTTGCTGGGAATTGCCGCTCAGTTCTTTCAACAGATTTGTGGTATCAATCTCATTACCTATTATGCGTAAGTCGAATTCCCCGGGATATATTGCAGTTGAATTAATTAGTCTTGCTTCAGGACCTTCGTCTTCGAGAACTCGCTTGGCTTTGGCCCAGAGCTCTCTCGCCTGTTGGCGGCCCTTAACGGCACCGAGTACTTCCTGGCCTCCTTGGTAGCTCTGCCATTAATTGAGCGATTTGGACGTCGCAAACTAATGATATTTGGCGGCTTTGGTATGATGGCCTCCATGGCAATTCTGGCCGGCACTACCTCGACTGGTGAGGTCAACGAGGACGGCGCTCCGCAACTGTCCACGACCTACGGAGTTACCGCTGTTGTTTTCCTTTTCGCGTTCAACACTTTCTTTGCGATTGGATGGCTTGGAATGACCTGGCTTTATCCCGCAGAAGTTACCAATCTTCAAACTCGCATCCAGGCCAATGCTCTATCGACTTGCAGCAATTGGCTGAGCAACTTCCTTATTGTCATGATCACTCCTCCAGCTTTTGCCAACCTGCAGTACAGAACGTAAGTACAATTCGAAAACGTTTGTCGGTGTAGAAACTAACGGTTTCAGTTATATCATGTTTGCGGTCTTCAACGCCGCCCTAATTCCATGCGTCTATCTCTACTTCCCCGAAACTTCAAAACGCTCCCTGGAAGAGATTGACCTGTACTTTGCCAAGGCCTATGCTGAGGGAGTTTCCCCTGTTAAGATGGCTAGAGAGATGCCAAGATACAGTGCCGCTGAGCTCGAACAGCAGCTGGCGCAATATCTGGGTAGCGAAGATGCCGAGACCCGACGCAGGCCTAACGCAACTCAGACCAACAACGGTAATGCTGAAGCTTAAGTGAACCAGGGCATAGCAAAAGCTGTCGCACTGTGCAATTTCACAAATTATATCGCATCTCACCGCCTTTTGGGGCAAAGAGACGTGCCAAATCAATATATGGCAGCCGGATGGGAAATATTGCAAATTCCTCCATTTCTAGACGAATAAGGCGGATGCCGATCTTGATGAACCTCTCATAGATTTATCCTTTCAGAGTATATAGACATGATCAAGATGATACCCATTTACCTTGACACAATATAAAGCAGGACTCGTTGTGAATTTTGAAGCTCAGTTCTGAGTCTACACGTTTCCCAGCTTTTCATCGATCACTAACCCCATTGCCAATGTCATCTCAGGACTAACCGTACTAGCTCACTGCAAACCGAGAAGCCTCGCCCCTCACAGTGTGAGGTCCAAAAGGAATGGCCACTCCGCTTCCCAAGATGACCGTTCAATCCAGGATGTTGTTTGATTGGTTTTATTGTTTAGGAGAATATTTATAGTGTACCAACCGCGTCTCGACATTGTCTCAAATTGCGACGTTGTTTGCCCTCTTCATCGAAATTATCCTGGTGTAGCCAAGTCTCGAGTCCCTTCGCAATGACAGGCCACTCCTCATCGGTTATGCTAAACCAAGCTGTGTCTCGCCTTCGGCCTTTCACAATCATGTGTTTTCTGGGTCGCAATTAGGGGATGCTTTCCAGAGGACGACAGGCAATACTTACCTGAATACACCTTCGAAGACAAAGCCAAGGCGCTCAGCAGCGGCCAAACTGGGTTTATTGTGGTGGTTAGCCTTCCATTCAAGTCGAAGGTAGCCGAGGTCAAAAGCATGCTTCACTAGGAGATAAAATGCTTCTGTAGCAACACGAGTTCGCTTTAGCCGGGGACCGAAATTAATACCTCCAATCTCAATACTTCTGTTGACTGGAACAATGTTGAGATAGGAAATGACACCAAGAGCTTTGGAGCTGGTTTCGCTGGCAGGGCCTGAGAGCACGGCATAATAAACCAGATTAGTCGAAACAGACCAGCTACTAATCAATTCCTTCAAATCGTGGAGCGTGGAAGGTAAATTCCAGGGGAGATAGGTCCAAAGATGTGCGTTCTCTGGTCCACAAATCTCTTCGAAGAGGCTCTCCAGGTGATTGAGGCCAAGGGGCACTAGGGAGGTGTGCGTTCCATGAAGTTCAATTGCGGGTGGATATATAGCTTCGCCAGGAGCTGTGAGTGGACCAAGTTCTGGAGCCATTGTTGAGAGTCTTATTGTTGGTACAAAGAGTAATCCGCAAGCGGCAAAACGAAAATATATGTATGTAGTGTTTCGTGTTTAGTCTTCAACAGCTTTCCAGGGCATAAATTCATCCAGCTTATATTGCAGGGACGTAGCTATCCCAAAGCGCATGACTCGAAGCATGAGTCACGTGGAATTTCAACATCGACCACTCGAGCTAGTGGAAATATGGGCCCTCATATCCGTACATTACCAGTCATTCGCATTTGCGCGCGATCCGAGATCGGCCGAAGACATTCCCTCATGATGATCTCGGTAAGGTGCACCCTTGGTTTGATAGTGAGCTTTCATATTCTAGGCGGAGGACTCGGAGACTACTATTATCGGGGCATTATATCTACCCATAGCGGGGCTTAGCTACGAACCCCGAATAGCCTCCCTACATTGTGGCTAGCAGAAAATAATCTCCTAATAAAAACTCAAAGGTCTCCTTTATGAGACCCCATGTAGCGATAAACCCCCCGAATCTGGCTTGACCGCTATGATATCCGATGTCGGGGTCCACTAGTAGCTTCGGGTTGTAGAATAAAACATGTTTGTTATCTGCAGCTACTGAATGATATATGGCCGTCTCCAAAGACGAAAGGACATAGTAGAAAAGCCAAAGCTTACACACTCTTTTTGGCTCGTCCGTTGCCACAACTGAGTTACCCGCGCAATATGGCAAATCCATAGCAACAGTTGAGAGCTTTGCCAGGCGCTGCTTTACCAGAAACTGGATGGTCGCAACTCTTGGTGCATACTTTCTCTTGTGGCGAAGTTTTGAAGCAGATCTCAAAGCTCTCATCACGGCTCAGTCAAGTTGAAATAAAGTATTGACAGGCAACACATCTTATAAAGAGGTTTCACATAAGCTGCACTTGATTGAATGACCTACTACACTCTGCCAAGCCATGGCACAAGTTATCACCGACGCTGGCGAGTCGTGCGGCCTCCTAAGCGCTCGGGACTCTGCGGAACAGAAATGCTACTCACTGTGCAAATATCTACGACGCTTCATCTTATTACATACAATTGTCGACTCAAGACTCATGTGTTCTGCTCATCAAGCCTTGGGCAGTTGAGCTTCGACATCTCCAGGCTTGCCCATGACATTCCCCAAGTCCTTGTCCGCAGTTGCCCACTCACGTTGAATGACCTCCTCTACCCACGGCCCTCGGGGCTTTAACTTGAATTTGAAGGGCTTGGGCTCCGTCATGAATCCGACTACTACCATATTCATTGAGTCCACATCCTCTGCAGGCTCAAAATCGAATGCCCAGATCATCGCAGCGACTTGCGCAAAGCTGCCATCCAGAGCCACACGCTTGCCAAGGCAACTGCGACGACCCTGACCGAAGACGGGCAAGGGCAATGAGGACTTTAACTCGCCCTGCTCAGTAATGCTGTTGTTCATATTGGCACCATCCAGCCAGCGCTCGGGAATAAATGCATCAAGGTCCCCATGCTCTGTCTTGAAGACGGCCGAGTCTCGACCGATAGACCACGCATTAGCAAAGACTGTGGCGTTCTTTGCGATCTTGATGCCTTTGAACTCATCCTGCTGCTCTGCTCGTCGGGGAATGCTTCCAGGAGAAATGGGTCGCCAGCGAAGGAGTTCAGAAACCACCGCATCAATGTACGCCAGCGACGACCTGTCAGAGAAGCGAGGGAGTCGATCTCGTCCCACAACAGCATCCATTACAGCGTGGGCTCGGTTCATGAACTCACGGTTGGCGGTGGTCGCAGCGATGAACAGCCATAACAGTGCCCGGGGGCTGGTCTCCATTCCACCCTGGATACTCGTGGCCAGTGTGAAGGCGAGATCAATCTCGGGAATGGGCTCCTTGGCATACTTGGCAGCGACTGCTCTTGCTTGCTTCGTTGCGTTCCAGCCAGGGCTATTGTCACCGAGCTTCAGCAGGTGCATGTACAACTCGTACTGCTCGTTGAACAGTTTCTCTGCAGCCCAATGCCATGGAGACAAAAAGGCAGGAAGTTTCCGAAGGGCGGGAATGAAGTCGGGCAGGCTGGGATTAGCGGCGCAGTGAGTAACCTTGACCTGGATATCGACGACCCTATGATAGAGCGGCTCGTCCACCGTGGGAATACGGATACCATAGTGCAGCGATAAAATGTTACTGGCCTGGGTCCGCTCAAGCAGAGGATAAACATCCTGGCTCGCAACGATGGACATGTTCCGACTGGATAATTCGAGCAGGTCTCTGGCCAATTGCTTTGCTTCCAGCTCCATGGCGGGCTGGTACCGTGGGGCAGCTATCGTACCAAGGCTGGGTGACAAGATTCTGTGGTGCAATTTCAGGTGCTACATAAAGTTAGTCGAATTGTGTCGGCAGTAGAATGCGAGAGCTTTACATCATCCATGTCGTGCATCAGTGTGAACCTGGAGCGGCCGGGCTCGGCTCCCGTGATCATTTCCATGGTGACGGAGCTGGGGCGGTTGCTATACCAAGCACTACGTTTGCTCAGCAGCTCTGTTGCAGCTTCAGCTGTGTTGATGACCACGATTGGTACAATGCCGAATAGTTTCGGCGTCGCAATGGCGCCCTTCTCTTTAGACCAAGCATCCCATCGCAGTAGAGGTTTTTCAATCGGAGAACTGTGTAAGTCGCCAATGATTGGCAGCTTCAGCAGCTTCTGCTCGCCGGTTCCATTTTTAGTCGATGGCGATGCCAAAACGTACAGGATCGTGGCGACAGCAACGGTGCCCAAAATGGCAAGCCAAGTCGAGCCTGACGCAAGTGAAGATTGATCCATCATGAAGGCATCAACAATGAATTGTCTAGACAAAGGGCTGTCCGGGAACGGGCATTACGGGGTTGATCCAAATATGAATGTATATTCTAGCCATGCACCTCTTGCATGTGCCAAATGATAAGCTAGCTGATGGTCAGCTTAGTGGCTCCGAGCTCCGGGAATAAAGTGATGCTAAGATTTGCCCGCGCTGCCAATAATGGAGACTCGCACGAGTTGGGAAGGCGAATCGTAGGAGTTGATCCACTGGCAAACAGAGCTTGTCAAGAATCCACGAGCTACAGGGCTGGCCCCTTGGAGCTCGGGGCGCTTGTCCGTCCCGATGATACTATGCAAAAATTCCAAGCCTCCAGACGCAGGCAAAACAACTTGCCGAGCCCAGTCCTTGTCGACGTGTTAGGTGGCTCGACGATCTCCATACGGCAAATGAAGAGAGGGGGGCCAAGAGCTTGAGAGGAGCAACCCATTGGCTGCATACAGGAGCAAAGTGTGGGCACGCCGAAACGTGCTGTAGCAAAAAGCCCGAATAGGAGCTACTAGCCCCTCTGATCCACTAATTACCTTCGAATGATGTGACGCGACGGACCAAATACTCCTCACGTTTTTGCTCTTTCATGGGGCTACCTAGGCGCCCGCGAAGAGTCAGCCTACAGCATAGTTGCGATACAGACTGAAATCAACCTTCATCTAGAAACAGCAAAATGTAAGTCAAGCTTGCTTCGCCTGAGGCTTGCGACTATCAGGACTGCCAAGCTTTTGACAGGAGGGTCCCGCTCTTATCTGCATGTCCAACCTTGACAGTTAGGTCATGCAACAAGATGCCATCAACCCAAAGAAGACGACCCAACCGAAAGAACAACTGCCAAGATTTGAGAAGGATTTTTATCCTGGCAATCCAAGCATTGAAAGAAGCAGCATTCGGAAACCAGGTATCAACGCGGTAATCCAATCGCTGCCTGTCCTACACCTCAGTCTCCACTTGAAAACTCCGTCATCCACATCGTCCAACGTTCGCGTGATTTCGCAAGCCCTGTACCGTATCTTGGGGTTCATCAAGCACGTCTTACTGGACAGGAGGCGAAAAGAAGCAGCCCTCAGGTACTTGAGCCCTGTTCGCCGCAGCCGTTGGACACGCTAATAAGGCACGCTTTTTGTACTACCGTTGTACGACCGTTGGCCCGTTCGACCCGTTGCCCCGGCCCGTAGAGGGGGCCACACAACTTTTAAGGGGCATTACCCACATTCTGTGGGCTGGAATCCTTGTAATCCAAACTGACAGACAGCGAGCGACGGCGGATATGTTGTAGTTATACCTTTCGCATCGCAAGTTTTCACCTACGCCAGTCAGTACCGAGAGAAATATAACCCTGTTTCGTGATCGGCAAAAAGACAGACAGAGCTTGGGCTCCTGGGAACATGTTCCTTGCAGGAAGATGCGGGTTCCAAAGCCATACCGGCAGACCTTTTGACAAAAAGCCGCCACCCCCTGTGAAACTGATCCAGGAAGCCTTCCGGCATTCGTTGTTGCCCGTTTGACAGAGTCTGTCGATTCATCTGCCATGGGAAGAACTAAAGGTCGGACTCTGAATCCATGTCAACGGTGCGTAGAACTTGTGACTTGGCATAGGGGTCTTACTTAAAACCCATATATTCCATCTGCCTGTCCAACATTTTCTTCATTCGCTGCGATCTTCTTGCTCGGGGTTTTTCTTTCGTGTTTGTCGTCCATTTCCTTTTTACATTTTCTTTTGAGCAGAGACACGAGCGGCAGCGATGGCAACGTTTCCGATTGTCAAAAGCGACCAGCGGGCCGTCTTGGGCGTGGCCATTACCTTCACGATTCTTCCCGTCATTGCCGTTGCTCTTCGAATTTTGGCCCGCCGCAAAGCCAACAGGTCGCTGGACTGGAGCGACTACTCGATTGTTTTAGCCGCTGTAAGGCTCGCTGCTGATTCAAAGCTCGATGCCATATTCTGACCATGGTGTTTAGGTTTTCGCTGTCGCGCTCGAGTCCATCAGCATCACTGGTAAGTCTGATGGAGGCCTCCTCTCTATCTCAGAATCTAAGCGCTGACGTCGTTCCCTGCCTTAGGCGTTGTCCAATGTGGCATCGGCTATGACCATGTCCCCAACATCGTTGCCGAGTACGGCATGGGACCAATTACCAAGCTGCTAAAGGTGATCTTTGCAAAGCGAATCCTCAAATGTACTTGCCTGACCATCATGCTCCAGCTCATTCTACCGCTACAAATTCTATGGGCTTTCAGCCTCAGTGCCTGCAAAGTCTCAGTTCTTCTTCTCTGTATGAAGATCTTCGCCCTTCCGACCATGATTTGGGCAGCCAGAATTACTATTATCATAATTGCCGCCTGGGCCACAACTACCGTTCTTCTCAGCCTCCTTATCTGCCGTCCGCTTGCTTTCAATTGGAATCAAGCAATCCCGGGAGGTAAATGTGGTAACCAGGTGCTCTCTTTCACCGTCACAGGAATTATCAACTTGATCACCGACTTTATCGTCCTGGCCCTTCCTCTACCTTTCCTGTACAACTTGCAGCTGCCTAGATACAAGAAGATCGTTCTCCTAGCAGTCTTCAGTATTGGTTTCTTGTACGTGAAACCATGTTGATCCACGTCCTTTCCATGCATTGCTAACATCACGATCTCAGAACCTGTGTCATCAGTGGCTTCCGTATACATACCCTCAAATCCATGGACTTCGTCGATATCACATACTCCATCCCCTTAGCGAACATATTTTCCGGCCTCGAACCCAGTATCGCCATTGTTCTTGCATGTGTGCCCCTTATGCGGCCTCTCCTCGGTCGCAAGAAATATTCGCTCGATGGTACCGCCCAGTACCAAGCATCAGGCAACTCTCGACAAACACCATCCAGTTTGGACAAGCACAATTTCCAACCCCTGAGTGACGATTCGAGTCAATACCAACTTCGCCCTATGGGACTAAAGTACGATACCGAGGTTTCGGCTCCTGAGAGGATATCGAACAAAACATCATCGGAGGGCACGGAGGAGCTGGGCTCGGATATCCATCAAGACAAAGATAGTGACAGAGGCGGAATAAGAGTCAGACAAGAGTGGAACATCTCAAACGAGCCGAGTAGCATCAGAGGCGGTCGTAAATAGATACACGGGGGGCTACTTGATTTGGTATGCATGCCTACCTTGAAACGTATGACCGAAAACCCTAGTATAATGACCACGATATATTTCACGCTCGTCTTTGCATTGCAATTATTTTTGAGCATCCCTGAAACTCACACGGGCAACAGTGCAGCTTGCAATGGGAGGATTATAATTGACGCCCTTTCAGTTCCCTCTAGCAAAGCTGGAGATATGGTCTCGGCAGTTGGCAAACCTGAATATTCGTGATGTTTCTTTTGATTCGCAACACAGCAATATGGTCTACATGAAAAAGCAAAAAAGAAAAAAAAAAAAAAAAAAAAAGTTATTTTGTTTCGCAAAGCTTGACCTCTCATTGCGTTGAAGACGGCGATAAGCAGCCAAATTTTGTTTCGCGGAATTCACGGTCAATTTAGCTGTTATTCAGGAAAACAGCATAAAATGGCGCCTACGGATATGAGGAGTAGTGATATCAATTGTAGCATCCAATGAACTAGCTATAGTTTCCTGTAAAGAGTCTTGGGGAGGATACTTAGGTAGGCCTTCATCACTCTGCTTGGTCCCTGCTATCCTTGATTATTTTGGATACGACGTCTAATTTCGTCATCTTCTTGAGCATTCCTTCGAATGTTCTAGTTGGCAATACCGTAGCTAGTCGTGATAGCTGTGCATGTTCGCCTCTCCAAATAACAAGCGGAGGGTTATCTCCCAATAGTAGTGCTGACACTTCACTTGCCCACTGCTCGGCCGTGATACCGCCTTTGAGACCCTCTTGACTCATGGCCTGCTCGACAACTTCTCGGGCTGGCGCATATATGGACCCCTCCGGTAATTTTCCCGCACGAGTGTTAACATTATTGTTCGTAATGATATTTGTCTGCACCCCACCAGTCTTGAGTTCAACCACACGAATTCCGAATGGCTCTAGCTCAACACGCATCGTTGCCGAAAACATGGCAAGGGCCGCCTTCGATGCATTGTAGACGCTTTGGAACGGAACGGCCATTAGTGACCCAACTGAGGTATGGTTCACAATCATTGGTCCTTCTCCGCGGCTTTCTCTAGCAGTGTTTGATCTGAGAAGTAATGGCAGGAAAGCTTGAGTTACAGCTATTTGGGCCCAGACATTGACGTCAAACAACTTCCTCGCCGCGTCCAAGGATATATCTGCGACCGGCATGGAGTAACTGCCCGCCGCATTGTTGATAAGCATATCCAAGCCTTGCTCGTTTGGGAGAGACGAGGAAACGAGGGAAACAGCGGATGCAATCGAAGCAGGGGAGCCGATGTCCAAAGTCAAAATTTCCATGCCATATGCTGCTAGTGGTAATAGCTTCGCGGGTTCACGCGCTGTTGCGTAAACATGATGACCGGCATGGTGGAATGCTATCGCTAGTGCCGCACCCATCCCACCTGGAGAGCAGCCGGTGATCAAGATGTTGGCTCTAGTTCGAGGAGCCATGAAGCGCGTTAGTTGTAGATCAACCAGGGTGTTTAAGACGAAGTGTGGTGGCACAAATTGATGGAAGCAACAGGCGAGCTAGATTTGGTTATTTATCGAATCCAGGGCTACAGCGACAAGGCAGAATCGAGCTTGCATCAATTTCCAATTCTCCATCACTTGAATCCTGTGAGCCCCAAAACATCGGAGTCAAGTTGAGTGAGATGGACTTGCGGACATCGGAAGGCTCCCATTGGATGAGAAACTCCGACAGTGCTCCGCTACTTCTCCGAACCTTGTCTATCTTCTTGAGTGTGCTAGGGCACCAAATAGGTATCGAACAGGGATCTCATCCAATTACTGCCCCTATAAAGAGAGTGACTTAAGTCTTATGAGAAATCCTTCCTTAAGTTAAGTAGCTCTATTTAAGCCAAGATACATTATTAAAGCCCGAAGAAACTACAATATCAATGTACGTGGGGGCTGACTCATCCGCTGTGGGGCCTGATACAGCACTGGTGCCCTAGCACACTCAAGGAGATGGAGATTTTCATTCACCCTGCCAGATACAGATGGAGTTCACTTAATGTGACCAATGTATGGTAATTTCTACTCGGAGAACAAGGCAAGCTGAAGACAAAAATACCAAGTAAACGAGGCAATTAATTTATTCCTGTAATTTAAGGAGCCTGTGCCTGTGGCCACATGGCAAGTTCAAGAGCACGTTGAAATCTTTACTTTCTAAGTGGAGCCACCTTGGTAGTAACGGGAAAACACCACGCTATCAGTTGTCAGTCGTGTCGTGCCGGAGTGCATCGCAAACACGTGACTCTTAGCTTGAAATGGTCTTCTTTTACATCCCCGGTAGTAACTGATCTGAGAAGAAATGGGATTCAAAGGTTCAAGTGACAGTTAATTGGATTCAGATATCGGTACTAAATAACGCAAGAACTTGTTAACCTATTCACTTTTTATAATTAGACGTACTAAGTATTTTATGGCCTCATAGTTCAACAGTGGAGTAAATAAGCGATTTAATGATTTCTTTCTCTCTGGGTTTTTTTCTTTCTTTCTTTCTTTCTTTCTTTCTTCTCAATATTAGCTATGTCACTGCGCTCTTCTGAGCCGTTTGAATCGGTTTATTTTGAATGAGACAGCAAGATGCACTGAGACAGCCTCAGCCTAGAAGCTCACAAGCCGGCAGGAGAGATGGTCTTGTTAAAACGTCTGTAGAGAGGACATCTACTGAGATACAAAGTAGGTAAATAATTTGATCTTCACAAGATGGCATGAACCGGCCAAAATAGAGGCTACAATCATTGAGCAATTTATTAAGGAGACCCTTATTTGAGATGTTTAAATGCGGATGCAGGTACAATAAAATCATTCAGTAAGGAGGTCTAATACCCAGAGTCTCAGATACAGTGACAAAGTCAACAACGAAGCCATCTGCAATGAAGACAGTATGCCGAAAGCACTTGCAGAGCTTGAGCCATAGGAACTTGAAGGACCAATGTCACTTTGCTACAGCAATCAGATCTGTTCTTGATTCTTGAGGCTGCAGCACTTAAGATGCGGGCAGCAACACCAAAGAGACTACAATCATGTGTATTTTTACCTTCCTAATTGGTAAACCATGCCCTTCCAAATTCGGCTTAAAACTCGATGCTGATACAATCCAGGTTTGGCCGTCAGGCCACTATCTATTTCATGCACCGTACAGATCTAGGGCAGAGGAAAGCATTGCCAGCTGACCATATTCTATCAGCCCCAAAATAATACCACGAGTGCGCTGCAAGTCATAGCTGGTGGATCATTGCAATAAAACTGAATATTTTATTCCAGCCAACGCACGTCTTCCTCGTCATGATACTTCCACCCTGTGGATAATTGAGTGGTGAGTTCACTTCTGATTCCCCTAGTAGATGTACCAACCACGGAACTAGTAATTATCGCAGGTAACACTACCAGGGTTGAGTACTGCCATGGTCAAGTCCCCGACCTGGACGGCTGGAATTTCCAGGTTTCTTTCTTCATTGCGTGGCAATCAGCCCAACAAAGAAGGGAATGGTCCCGCTTGTGATCGATGCAATTACCTACGGAAGTCCAGAACCCCCTTTGAGCTTGGCGCTGCAGGGCTGCGCAGAAACTAGGCTGGGTGCGTTCTCGTTCAATAGACTCAAGAATTAACCCTAATCCAAAGTCCGTAAAGCCTGTCCCCATGAGGGTAGCATCGTGAAGCTATCAACTGCAAGTACTAAAAGCTCGTCCAACCCCATCCTTGTCCAAACTGACTTCCCCATAATAACAATGTCCACCGCTCCAGGGACCTAAAAAAATCGTATTTATGGATCAAGAAGTCTATAAGGGGACCAAGCGCATTGAGCCGGGTATCCGTCCTGGCGCTTGATTTTAGATACCCGGCCGGATAAGTCGGTCTAAGCCCAGGCTAAGCCATAGCCGGATCGCAATGAAGGTGATTGAAAGACGGGTGCTGGTCAAGTGGAAGCCGCCTGATCCTTGACAGATGGGATAGGCTATGACAGGAGTACCTGCTGCATGATCAGAAATATGGAGTAGCTAACAATGATTCTGAAAGGTATGTCAGAAAACATATAAAGCGGCCTGCTTCCTTCTCAACCTTCTCTTGTCGTGAATCCCATCCCAGCGCCGACCACAACTCTTCCTACCGCTACTTGATAAATTCCCCCTATAACCTGGAGTGCCTCTTTACACAATACCCAGAAAATTCTCAAGATGCGTCTGACCTCGATCATCGTACCGGTGGTCCTGTCTCTCGTGTCTGGCTGCGACGCCTGGACCCAAGATGGCAATGGCGTATGGGTTGCGGATAACCACATCTACAAGTTTGACAATGGTGGTAAGTCAGTTGTACTTCAAAGTTGAACTTCTGTGACTGATTTGCGATACAGTCTGGATACATAAGGCATGCACCAGGAGGAATACGGCCACGGTCATCGATGCGGGAAGGTGCGGCTACTGGAAGCCTGGTGCTGTTAATGAGATTCACAACGGAAGTATGTGTCTAGCCCTATGACTTTTGGGAATAACAATGCGGACTACTAACACGTCGTTTTAGGCTGTGGCAAGAAGCCAGGAATGGTCATTTGCTGGTGAGGTTATGTAACAGTCATGGGACCAATGCGAATATCCACAGAAAAGCTTGTCTCGGAGCACAACACGCAATTGACGAGGAGGAATGCCGTCCCGCCAGTCCTTATTTGTGGATCAAGGGTTGTGCGCCAGAGCTTTTCCAGTTTGCCCTTAAGTAGTTATAAAAGAATCATATCTTGACACTTGTCCTTGAGAAAAAGTGCAAATTCGGTATCAAGGAAGCAGCTTTACCCCGGCCGCTGAGGCCAGCTCGTAGCTTGAAAGTATTTCTCGTTACTTAGATGGACAGAGTTGCACCAGCCTCTTTTTCCACAGCAGCCTTAACCTTGCCCGAACCCAGGAGGCTGTACTGGTAAGGGACACTTGTCAGGGTTCCCTTGGGGGCGCTGTAAGTACCTCCGCCCATGGACACATCCTGGACCACAGCGTAGCCGGCAATCTCAAACTCGGAAACAACAGAAGCGGAGCAGCCTTCAAAAACCGTGCTCTGGACAAGGGCTTGGGCACCGAGGCGAAGGTTCACCGCGTTGGCTTGACGGTCATAGTAGGAGCTGTGTGGTATGTTTAGTAAAAGGGCGCCATGGTCCAGATGTCACATACTTATAAATGTGGAATGTCCCAAAGCGCATCAACGGACCTCGGGAAACGTTGTTGACCCATCGATTGTTGGCATATGTCACGTGGAGCTTTCCCGTGTCCGCAGTTTCGTTGTCGCCGGCGCCGCAGAGTGACACTTTGCCCTAGACAGTTCGTCAGATAGCAATGCCAAAAGTTCTTATGGTGTAGCAGATCTTTACGTGGTCATGAAAGTAGGTGTGTGACACCGTCACCCAATCTGACTGCCTTGTAACATCGACCAAGCCATCGTAGCCGCCACCGTTTCGCTCAGAAGAGAACTCACAATGGTCGACCCAAACGTTCGTGGTCTCCGTAATGGTGATGGCATCGCCATTTTCAGATTTGACCTTGATGAACTTGAGGTTGCGCACAATAACGTTCTTGGCCTTGTCGATATTCAATCCGATATTATCTAGGCTCGCCCCGTTGCGGCCCACAATTGTCTTATTGGACTTGACAGCAACTTTCCGGCTTCCGGAGAGGCGTGCTGTCAAGATGACGATGAGGGGCTCTGTTCGTCCCACGGCCTGTGCGAAGGCATCGAGAGTGGAAACAGTTACTGTTTGGCCTCCCCGGCCACCAGTAGTGCTGCCAGGAACATGAATCAGCCGAGGACTCGGATCAGGATCAAGGAACAAATCCTCACCCGCCGTTTTGCGTTGCGTAACCAATGTTGCATGCATCAGAGGGAGAGGCACGTTTCTCGAGGGTCGCTGACTGCCCAATATCAGCCGCACCGGAAGACGGAGCGGCACATGCAATGCCGACAAGCAGAAGAATTGCGTTGAAGAATCTCATGATGGCGATGATTTTATGCAAAGAGATAGAAGGGAGAAACTCGAGGCTTTATCTTTCACCTTTAGACGTGCAGATCATGACTCGTTTTATCCGTCGGAAGCATCGTTCGCCCTTCAAATACCCGACCGGCAAACGACTGCCTGGAACAAGATAGCTCTTCGTCGCATAGTCCTGAGCCTGCGGCAGTGTGACTGATTAAAGGCAACAGCCCGGAAGGTCCGGGGGATGTGATTCCTCTTTCTCAATTGGGTGAAGTTGTTGGATGTCACAAGCGTCGCGTGGAGAAATAAGAATGCGGGGAGCCGACGGCTGTGGGCTGCACGTCGCGACATGAAGGTGCGAACTTTCCGACGTACGTGCCGGCCAAGGGCCCATGATCCACCAGTCGGCTGCTTGGGATGTACGACAGAATTTCCAGAATCAGTGTGATCCGCTGCGGGCTATTTGGAGAATGGCATGCGTTGAACCGTAGATCATTTGGGGTACCGAAAAGGGAGCCAGTTGATTCCCACACGATCGAAACAGGGTTGCGTAGGGCGCATTGAGGAAGCATGCCTAATATGAATGTTGAAGCACACAAATGTATGGGATGACGGTATGAAAAGAGCTGATTTATGCCGTATGCTGAATTTTCCGCGCAACAATTACGACAATATACTCTTACTTGGTTTGACTTAAGTTTCATTGTCCTGCAGCGTGCACATTGAATTATCGGCGCGATCCGCCGCGACTCGAGGCTTTCAGCCGTTGTTTTTACAAGGTAAACTCGTGCACGAAAATAAATGAGGTTGAATGACCTAGACTACCGAGTACTAAGACTTGGACGCTGACAAATTGTCTGAATAGTTCAAACCTCAAATCACTAGGTGATAATGAGCAGACGGTGCAAAAAGTAACTCGAATTCAACAGTCATCCGTCCTATTACAAGACGATTATACCGTCAATGCATCTTTGGCCTCTCTGGGAGACACCAATATGTTTGCGGTGACTCGTAGATACGCCACCTGCACCACCTCCTTACTCAAAAGCTGGCTCATCCCACCCAGCCTTGAGCTTGAGGAACTTTCGTCCGCTTCTGACGTCATTTAAAAATACAAGAACAATTCCAGCATTGTCTAAAGGAACATAAGAAGACTTTGTTACATGATTCTTGTGTGTTTTTGGAACCTAGAAAGATAGTTGAAAGAAGCAGGCTCATGTTGGAACTTGCTTCGAGGACTTTACTGAAGTTTCCAAGCAGGAGATATGCTTTAGAAAGATAAATGGCCAAATAACCCAGGAATATCCAGCCACTGTTCCTAAATCAATAGCTCTTCTCCAGCCTCTACTAGGCTAGTCGAGGTTTTCTTCTTAAGACGTCCTGATCTCAGTTCTGCAAGAGTCGGCAAATAAGCTTGTTTTGGAGTTATCCTGTGTATAAGGCCCTCGTAGTTGATAAGCGTTCGTTTCTACTTCACTTCATAAGCGAGATGATAGCTGTTCCAAATCCATGATTTAGCGCAACTTCAACAATTAGCGTTCATCGGAGCGGATACTGTACACACAGCCGGTCATTCCTCCGGAGATCAGGGGAAATGTCGCATGGAACGGATGTGAATGCTTTGATTAAGCCAGTTGAGATTTTCAGCTAGCCAAAGGCGTCGACTAAACTGTGAAGAGGCGCAGTGGATAACTGGACCCTATCCAACTATCAAGGCCAGCGATACCTCAATTATTGAGGTTTGTTCCTTCTCAAAGGCAGGGAAGATACACGTTGAGGTATATCAGCGTGAATACAATAAAGGTGGCCCTGTAACTTCTAGAATAATATTATGAACCGGAAGGTCATGGCAGAGACAATCTCAGCGTTGAAAAGGGGCTGACTTTGGATATTGTTTCCCTGGCTAGACCTGCACGTTATGTTTGTTTCTAAAATCGCATGCACTTATGATTGACATTATGAAAGCCGTGGCACGGACGTGTTGTCATCTCATGATTTGCGGGCCAATACTAGTGGCACGCCAAGTCCACGGTCGAGATGCACCGGGATCTTCCGTTAGTCTCGGCTAAGTCGAGGACTTTTTGGGTAGCGATGTACAGTAGCCTCCTGTCCCAGACTTGGGGTAGTTTCAGTGACCCTCAACGGGTCCTTTTAAATTGAAGGTTCGCTGCAGGTCTCATACAAGAGTCTAGAACGCGAGTCAACACGCCTGTGTCTTAAATCTTATTAGGGGCATTTATCCATGCTGCACTAATCTGTAGTCACCTTCCTCGATGGGTTCGTCTGTTGAATTCTGGTCTCCAGACCATGTTTAAGCTAGTGATTGACTGACGCTTAGATCTTCGGGAATCTTATGTGAAAAGTCACACTCAGAGGCAAATGCCTATCCTGGATTGTCTCGAGCAGTAGCAGTTTGGGGTTCCTTTCAAGCCTTTACTTGGCCAAAAAGCCAAATTAGGAGGGATGAAGTATGCTATTCTGCTCGTTGATTCGTTCTAGTGACTACATCATTGATAATCCCATTTGCCCCCAGCCGATCTGGGTGTTCATACTCTCTGGCCTTATATGCGCGCTCCATGTTTGCGGCTGGACCTTGTAAGCCTAGCTTGACGGCCGAACAAGCAGCTGTAACAGGTCAGCAAAAGTTTACGTACTGGATTCGGGTATGTTTCTTGCAGCATGTAGCTATAGGCCTGCTCATTTTGATGGCGTTTCTGTCAAGCAGAGGTTAAAATTTAGGTGTGTCAAGGGTGGGTCGGTGTGCCCCTGCACTGCATCCAAGAATTTGGCAAGTATCAGACCATTTCTTGGCTTACTAGCCTTCATGTGGTTCCGAGGAAGAGTTCTCTTTAGGATCTTGTAGGCTCACGCTATCCAAGGCTAGGATAGTGGTGTGCCGATCATCTGCAGAAGGCAAGAATGGAGTAATATAGCCTGTTTCAACAACAGAGCTATCCGATGAGAGGCCTTTTTGATTGAGAAGTTAATATCGATATTCTTACCAAGCCTAAATGCACGGACTATATAAACTTGATTGAAGATCAACAGTAGTGCTTTCTCTCGTCAGTCTCACTCGTTAACGGCTTCATTCACTTCATTTCTTTCAATTTATCTGCTTCATCCAAACCGCTCCTTAGGCTTCATAACTACAATCATTTCTTTGCTCATTTGTTTTCACTTTTATTAAGCTTCACCATGCCTAGCCTCCGCGATCTCTCTTTGCTCTTGGCAGTGTTGCTACCGACGGTGGTGGCTGCACCCCACGCTGGCAACTTCAAGCGGCAGGATGAGATTATTCCTGGCAAATATATTATCACCCTCAAGACAGAATTCAACGATACTGCAGTCCAGTCTCACATTCATTGGGTTGAGGATGTACACCGCCGCAGCCTCTCGAAACGTAGTACCACTGGCATCCAGTCCTTTTACAATGCAACCAGCTGGCATGGTTACTTTGGAGAATTTGACGATGACACCATCAAGGAAATAGAATCCAGCCCTGAGGTAATTTTAATGCAAAATACGAAGCCAGACAGTAGCTGATTTATCAGGTTGCCTTTATTGAGCCCGACCACACCATGTTTCTAGCGGACGGCGAGCCCAACGATGACGATGCGGTATATCTCTGGAGTGGGAACTTTGCAAAATTCAAGAGACAACTAGTAACCCAGCAAAATGCTCCTTGGGGCCTTGCAACCATATCTCAGCGTACATCAGGATCCCGTAGTTACCTCTATGACGATTCTGCCGGTGCCGAGTCCTTCGCATACGTCGTTGATAGCGGCGTCAGACTTGACCACTCTGAATTCGAAGGCCGAGCTGTTGCTGGGCACAACGTCTTCACTGGCACTCATGAGGACTCCATCGGCCATGGCACTCACGTTGCGGGAACGATCGCTGGCAAAACCTTTGGTGTCGCGAAGAAGGTTAGTGTAAACGTTTCGAGAAATGCGCCCTTACGCCAATCTGACCGGACTAGGCTCAAATTATCTCCGTCAAGGTCTTTCAAGGACGACAGAGCACCGCTTCTGCTACTCTCGATGGCTTCAACTGGGCCGTGAATGATATTATCGCAAAGAAGCGTGCCAGTCGCTCCGTAATTAACCTTTCCCTTGGTACATGACATTCCCGGCCAATGTCGCTCTGTAGGCATTTTTGAGCTAACAAGCCTCGTTACTCTAGGTGGCCGTGCCTCCCCGTCTTGGACTGCTGCCATCGATGCTGCATACAAGGCGGGGATCCTCTCTGTTGTAGCAGCAGGCAATGGTGATGAGCAAGGGAACCCCCTGCCTACATCTAGCCAGTCACCCGCCAATGCTCCAAATGCCATCACCGTCGGCGCCATCGATGCCCGCTGGAACACCGCCTCTTTCACTAATTACGGTGCGATCAACCTTCCCCACAGATCCGTGATTTATTACTCACTTTCTTAGGCCCCGAGGTCGATATCATGGCGCCTGGTGTCCAGATTCAGTCCGCTGGCACCCGCTCTTCTTCAGCAACCCAAACCATGTCTGGCACTTCTATGGCTTGTCCCCACGTTGCAGGACTAGCTCTCTACCTTCAAGTTAAAGAGAACATCAGTACTCCTGCCGCCGTGGTTGAGCGTATCAAGGCCCTCGGTACAACTGGAAAAGTCCGTGGAAGCCTGGGCGGGAGTTCTAACCTGGTTGTTTTTAACGGCGCTAGGAACTAGAGCCCATGCGTTCGATTCTAGTATACTCCTTTCCATGGGTTTGGAAAGCGCCAAGTGCTGAGCCTAGTACTTACAGAAACCTAGTGTACCGCATTACCCATAGCTTGGGCTTCTCACGGAATACTCCTTGATGGGGCTGGAATTTTTTTTTCTTTCACTCTTTGTACATTATTATACACTGTCTCAACGGACGATTGGCATTGACCTTTACAATCCTATACACCGAAATAACCCTGCAGATGGACTTACATCTCGCCCGCCACTCTAACCAGTAAATGTAGACAATTACATATTTTCTGGATATTTGATGTTACAACTTGATGGCGGCATTTGGCAGTAACAACCATTTTGGATGCATTTATTCAAAGTTTACTTATACTATATTCGAACGGCACTCAGCTTGGAATTCGTCTTGCATAATGCCTAAATACGTCACTATCATTCAAGAATCTTCGGATAATGTACGATTTTTCTGTCGGGTGGATACAAACATGAGGGCTCGCAAACAAATGAATTCCTTATATTACGCCGCTGAACACGATATCAACAGACCTATGTGAATGTTTTGGGCATAGTCGCGCCAGCTAGATTCAGTGAGAATTTCCCAGAAACAATGTATTGCCTTGGTTGAAGTGGTTTCCTCGCACTGGCTAGCTCATAAATTGATTCCAAACATTTTACAGGGAGCAATTGTCGCTCGGGCGTGGTGGCGGTGTGAGCCACTTGACCGCAGGACCTCACGGCCATAAGCCGGAGAGAGCATCCGTCCCACTTCCTCGCCATTTAAACCCCTACGGCCCCGGTTGCGGCCGTCCAAACTTGGCTTCATTCCTTTTGTTCCGGCAATTCAACTGTCATTCGTTTAACCTGTTGGAACATCGAATCATAACAATTGGAGAGTTGTGGGAGTCGCCGTTATCATGTTTTGCCGTAACATTAGACAATCCGGCCGGGGTCTCCTTGCATCCGCAAGTCAGAGGATTCAGAATAGTGGCATTCCATCTTCGACCAGCAACGGCATCAGCCAATCGGCACATTCCTCGGTAGTGGTGCCTTGCCTTCTCTTTTCATCGAGGCGATACCTCTCAGACGCAAGTTTGGGGCCGACGACTAGCGAAACGACAAAAAAGCCATTACCACTGGCCGGTATCCGTGTTGTTAGCCTTGAACAAGCCATCGCCGCGCCTCTCTGCACTCGGCATCTTGCCGATCTTGGTGCCGAGGTTATCAAGGTGGAGCGACGAGGAGATGGCGACTTCGCCCGACACTACGATACCCGCGTTCGGGGTTCTTCGTCACATTTTATTTGGGCGAATCGTTCAAAAAAGAGTTTAGAACTAGACGTCAAGAATCCCGATGACTTCAACGCGCTCCAGCGACTTCTCAAGAAAGCCGATGTGTTCGTGCAAAATCTGGCACCAGGAGCCACGGAGAGGCTCGGGCTATCCTATGAGGCTCTCAAGCAACACAATGCACGTCTCATTGTTTGCGACATCTCCGGGTACGGATCCTACGGGCCGATGCGTGACAAGAAAGCATACGATTTGCTTGTCCAAAGTGAAGCAGGTATGCTTTCGGTGACTGGCACAGAATCCGAGCCGGTCAAGGTAGGCATTTCGATAGCAGACATTTCTGCTGCAATGTACGCCTATTCGAATATATTGGCCGCCATTATTCAGCGGCAAAAGACTGGGGTTGGGTCGAGGGTCGACATTTCAATGCTCGAAAGTATGGTTGAGTGGATGGGGTTCCCTATGTACTACGCGACCGATGATGCGGGCGCTCCCAAGCCAGTGGGCGCAGCACACGCAGCCATATATCCTTACGGACCATTTGACACAGCAGGCAACGATTCGGTCATGTTGGGGGTCCAGAACGAGCGTGAGTGGGTCAACTTGTGTCGCGATGTTCTTGAAAGTCCAGATCTGGCAACAGATTCACGCTTCTGCAATAACTCGTTGAGGAATGAAAACCGAGACGCACTCAAAGACATAATACACCACAAGTTCTCCACTCTTAGTGCCGCCGAAGTAACTCGGCGGCTTGATGCGGCGAAAATAGCAAATGCCATGGTGAACGACATGCAGGGCGTCTGGAAGCACAAGCAGCTCCAAGCAAGGAATCGCTGGACGGAGATCGATTCACCTAGTGGTCTCATACCTGCTCTTCTACCGCCAGGCCGATCCAATCCATCAGATGCTTGTATGGAGGCCGTACCCACCCTGGGTCAGCATAATGAAGCCATCCTGGCCGAGCTTGAAGCTGAAGAGAACGAACAACATTAAGTCACACAATTAATCTCAAGCTCCGTCGCACTCGCCAACTACAAGGGTGGGTGCGAGCCAATGCTGGTGAAACTCAAGAGAATTCCTACGTGCCGATGCATAGTGACACCTCGGAAGCATGGGGCTATTTGCACCTCATTTGTTTGGTTGCTTGCTGTAATCGAAGGTTACTTGTGAGAAATGCGATCCAGTTCATTTCATAAAGGGTGCTTGGATAGGATTCACAATTGGGAACAAACACTCCCAATTGGGGAGCGCCGGCCCAAGAATACGCTTCAGGTAATTTCCTTCATAGCGTTCTCTATCAAAGGCATTGAACAATAAGGCCTGCGACGTATCTCGTCTCTACCCTTGAATAGCCGCCACAACCCATGGTGCGGAGTTTTTATTGTAAATGGCTAAAGCTAGATCAACACATCATTTCTTCAATAATTGTTCCATATTTACTTCATTCCCTGTCTCGCGCGTTACCTCGCCATGACTGTTTCATCGCGAGTCGTCTAATGCTATCAAATGCCTAGGTTTTGGCTATTAAGCTGGTATGTCGCTTGGAACCATGCTGCGAGGTCAATCGATCAGCGTGGCTCTCGGCAAAGGCTACTTTGAGAGACTTCGCTTTCTTCATGTGCCTGAGTATCAACTATGCCTATCGCTAGGCAAGCGTTCTAATGGAAACTCTACTCAATTTCTAGAGCCGTTCTTCGGCGTCAATTGATGGGCTGCGTTAGGCCACGCAAGAGTGGGTAATACTCTGGGCAGAAGAATCCAGTATGATCAATTACCAAAGCTCATACATTTGGCATAGAAGATAAAGAGATCAAATAAATACAATCTTGACGTTGTGTTCAATGAATTTTGGCGTCCAGCATGACAAGGATTCAATGCCTGGATGCGAGTAAGGTGGTTTGAGGACTTCACAAAGCGACTCCCGGATCAAACTTTACGTGGCACAAGTCTAAAATTGCAAGAGCTCAATATTTGACTCAACTTTTCCATCAAGTAGAATTAGCTTGGTAACCAAGTGGCTGTTCATACAAGAGCCAGGTCGTAGCATCGCAAGCACCGCATACCTTCAATCATCGCAATCATCAGCCAGCCGATACTATCAGTTCCCCTCCTCCACTGTACCAGTGAGTATTTATCCGCTCCACATCCCTGCGATGTCACCTCGTATGTGTCCGACCCGTTCGACACGCCTATAAATTGCCAGTTCGTAGATCATGTTCGGCATGATCTGCATAATTGGTGGAGAATGCATACCTGTGCTTCCTCCGAGGTTCCGAGTTACCATATTTGTGCGCTACCAAGACCTGGGCACATGAAGACGCAGATACGCGCGCAATCTTGCTCGAGGCTTGGCATTCTGCTCACCGAGAACCAAACTGACAGATATAAAATCATGGTCATTCGCTTTGCTTTCTTTTTCTTATTCCCTCGATGATCGAAAATATTTTTTGTAAATTTGTCTTCCG